>JANRMT010062792.1:1148936-1205983 GCA_026402145.1 Polypterus bichir lapradei | reverse complement strand
ATAGATAGATAGATAGATAGATAGATAGATAGATAGATAGATAGATAATTTCAATAAAAGCATGTGCATTGCAAATTACATTCTGTGCTATTTTTTGGTTCATAAAAAGTCTGTATGCTTTACAGGTAGCTTCCTTTCATGTTGCAGATCTTATTAATTTCAAGGTCGTTGACTGAATGCAAACTCATTTCAACTTGTGTTAAAGAACTGGATTCTGTTCTCTATGTTGGGCACAAGTATAACCAAATGAAAAGTACTTTTGTTTAGGTGAATTCTTAGATTACTGACTGGATTTTGTCACGGGTTTACTTCTACTGAATCCAAACTCATCTATGGGACATTTTGTAGGAGTTTTATTTAATTATTTTTCTTTTGCCATTAAATAAGGTTGAAGCATCTGAGTCAGTTTCAAGTCTCTTCACCACCCACATTTACTGCACCTCCTGAACCAGTTTCTAGTTAACAATGAGCCTGTCTCAGAAGAAACATTTGTAAAATTAGAAGCAGTCCTGAACCCTTGAACAGTCACCTGCACGATAAAAACAGAGTCAATTTAGAGCTATCAATTAAACACACACTTTCTTTGAGATGTGGAAGGTGGTAACCAGAGAAAAACCACGCTGTCTAAGATAATTAAACACCATGTATTCAGCAACAGTGTCAGATCATATATCACTTTCCCTTTTTTCTCACAGACACTGTAAAAAACTGTCTAGTTAGTGAGTCTGCTTTACTGGGCCATCAGGTGGGAACCTCTTATTATCAGTGTGCCTCACACAGTGTGAGCTGACCCTGAACGTTCAATCGATCTACAGATGAGATCAATCTGTCTGACAAGGAGTATAAAGCTAATACAGTCCTTTTGTTGTGTAAACTATTTAACAGTGAAAAATAAGGACAAGGAACTAAATATGCATTTGGGTGTGAGGCATCTTATGTTAAAATATATATACAGTATAACAAGTTCCAAAATCAGGTACTTTTATTCCTATTTTAAGTTTCATCACAAGATTTCCTCGCAGCAGATAATATTCCACAAAATTAAAAACCTACTGTACAACACATCTTATTTTTGCCTCTCCACACCCCACCTTTTTGACTGTTTTTAACTATTCTTATGTTTTTTACACTTTTAGTGATCTCCATGATGGTAATACATTTCAGTCTGTCCAGAACTGGAATTAGGCAATATGAGCTGGCATTGCCTCTCTTTTAATTACTGAAGGACTGCAATGCTGTTCTTGTCCTTTAAGGCAGATTTTGTGTTGGGGATTACAGGAGTATCAAGAGCCAACAGACCTTGATCCAAATGGAGGCCTGGCCTTGACGTGGAGATGGTTCACAGTAGTACCAGCCATGTCCTCAGAAGTTGACATGGTCCTCCTGCTGAGCTTCAAACAGGCCCTTTAACCAGCTCCTTATTATCTATGGGCATCAGACTAGAAGGAAATCAGGAAGAAGAGACATCCAAAGGGCCATAATCCAACTCAACAGCCACATGTTGCAACATATATTACATAAGATGGTATTTTAAAAAGTAAGGTAACATGACCACTTTTCTCATGTGACTTGTCTGAATCAGCATAGTTGTTAATACATTAAATATGTATGGTTGAGCATATAATGGAAGAACATCTCCAAAGATAGTCAAACAAAGGTGCACTATTTTCACTGCAGCAGCCAAACCAGATTTGAACTGGGCCTTTCATCCGAGAGATCAATTTGCTACATCATAGTGCCCTATTGCACAATGCAAAACCCACTTGTGATTTGTTACAGTGCTTTGGATAGGAGGTTTTCAACCATCCTCCACATATCCTCACATTAATCACTTCCATCTCCTTTGTCCTTTGACAAAGCACATGGGTCATAAATGACAGGCAGTTGATGGTGATGTACAAAGCTCTGTAGCATACTAGCAATGGTGTTTTCATACCTATTTTTTCGGGTTGCAAATAGATGTCTTAATGTTATGGTGGTACCTTAGAGAAGTCTGGAGATTACATGGATAGGAAGCACTTAAGTAAGTCGTTGCCTCTTTTATAAACATGTAAGCCTTTGAAGAAATATACAGTATTAGTGTTAGGTGTTATGTTACTTTAATTTTTTGAAATACTCTTGTGTGTATGTTTCTATTTTTGGCTCAAGGGAATGTTCCCAAACTATCCCTGAACCCAGAATGACGCCAAAAAGACCCAAACTATGTAAAACAAATGCTTTTTAGTAAGGAAAATGATCATTATGTATGTATGGCATGTGGGAGAATGCAAGGTGTGAAGTGTCAAAAACAGTGATTTTCAGTTTCTTTCTATTTGATGGGAAGTCTATTAAAAGAAATTCTCTTTTCTTTTCCTCATCTTCTTTCAACTGCATGTGGCCTTTCTTCCACCCACCAGTGGAATCCATGTCTTTCTTCCTAACCCTGGCTGGAAGATCCTTATAGACCCAAGCCCATAACATCTTCTGATACCATGGCTGGCACTATATTGAGTTGGAGTTGCATGTAACGTAACATAATTATGACATTATAGAAATAATGGAAACCTGTTAAACAAAAAATATGGGAATGATTATAACAGAGGGATATACATTTTTTAGAGAGGATAGACAAAAAAGAAAGGGTGGTGGAGTTGCAGTTTATGTCAAGTAGAACTTTAACAAAAGTCCTTTTCAGTTGGATGATGAGATCCATCTTAGTGAGGACATCTGGCTTTGCCTGGAAAGAATCTGGGAAAGAGATCTCATTTTAGGAGTCTGTTATAGACCGCCCAATAAGACAATAATGTCAATGCACAACTTTTTATTAATATTAAATAGGCAAGTGTACAGTGGGGTATTATAGTCATGGGGACTTTACTACCCAAATATTAACTGATATAACTTTGCAAACAGCACAAGAGCAAGACTTTTCAGAAGTAATCAGTGACTGTTCTTTAACATAGTATGTTAATTAACAGTACCAATGTGGGGTGAAGTCAGTCTATATTTAGTATTTTGTAATAATCAGGACAGAATATGGCAGTGGAGGTGACTGAACGAATAGGGTCAAGTGACCATAATATAATACAATTGTCAGTGTTTCGGAAAAGTGTGGATGCAAAGACTAAAACTGTTAAGTTAAACTTTGGTGGAGCAAATTTTGAGCAGATGCAGCAAAATCTAAGGAGGACAGACTGGGATATTTTAAGTATGGAGACAGTCCAGGAGCAGTGAAACAGGTTTAAAAACTTTTACATATAATGTAGAACAGGTATATACCTAAATTTGGAATTAGTAGGAAATTAAAAAAAACTGCAGTTTGTTAATAAAGAGTTAAAAGAGAAGCTACAAAGGAAAACAAACATCTGTATCAGTTGTATATGACAATTAACTGCAATGTGTATATGAGAACCTGAGGGCAACCATTAAGAAGAATAAAAGGGAGGCTACAATACAGATAAAGAGGAATATAGCAATAGCTATAGATTGCAAAATACGACACAAAGAGATTATTTGAAGTATTTTAGTAGTAAAACAGCAGTCAAGGAGTAGGTGAAGTGCATCAGGAATGGTAAAGGGGAATTATAAAATACAGGCAGTTCAATAGCAGATGCTCTAAACTAACACTCTTCTGAGATCATCACATGTAAGGAAGTAGATAAACTCCCAGCGGTTAAAGGGACTACTAAGGAGGTGAGTTATCTGGAAATTGTAGAGGGAGAAGTACTGCTTAGATTAAATAGGCTGAAATCAAATAAATGTTCAGGACCAGATAATATTTACCCTCGAGATCTTATGGAGGTTAGCGAGTACATAAATAAAGCCTTCACACATATTTTTAGGAAGCCACTGTGCACTGGGGAAATTCTGAAAGACTAGAAAATGGCAAATATTATCCCTTAATATAAAAAGGATAATCAGGCAGATCCAAGCAACTATAGGCCAGTAAGCTTAACACGTATAACAGGAAAATTAATGGAAGGAATTATTAAGGATAAGGTTGAGCAATGCATCATAAGAACAAGAGCTTTACTGAACAGTCAGCATGGGTTCAGAAGAGGGAGGTCGTGCTTTACTAAAATGCTGGAATTCTATGAAGAAGCAACAAAAGGATATGAACAGAATGGAGCACATGATATTATTTATCTTGGCTTTCAGAAAGTATTTGATAAGGTGCCACATGAGAGGTTGGACATCAAACTAAAAGAAGTGGGAGTTCAGGGCGATGTTTTAGATGGGTGCAGAATTGGCTCAGACACAGGAAGCAGAGGGTGATGGTGCAAGGAACCTTATCAGAATTGGCTGATGTTAAGAGTGGTGTTCCACAGGGGTCAGTGTTAGGGCCACTGCTATTTTTAATATATCTAAAAGATTTGGATAGAAATATAAGTAACAAGGTAGTTAAACTGCAGATGATGCCAAGAATGGTGAATTGGCAGATAATCTGGAATCCATTGAATTACAAATATTACAGAGGGACTTGGACAGCATAAAGTCTTGGGCAGGTTTCCGGCAGATGAAATTTAATATCAGTAAATGTAAAGTATTACACATAGGAAGTAAAAATGTTAGGTTTGAATACACAATGGGAGGTCTAAAAATTTTAAGTACACCTTATGAGAAGGATTTAGGAGTCATGGTGGATTCTGCACAAAACCCAGCCACGGGGAATGCACAAACCAGTGTGTTTCTTCGTACCGGTCCCAAGCCCAGATAAATGAGGAGGGTTATGTCAGGAAGGGCATCTGGTGTAAAATTTTGCCAAATCAATGTGGACAACAATACAAATTTCCATACTGGAATGGTTGAGCCCCAGGTTAACAACGACTGCCACCAGTACTGTTAGCCAACAGGGTGCTGGAGGAAATTGGGCTTCTGTTGGCTGAAGAAGAAGAAGGAGAAGAGGGGGAGACGTGTTCAGAGGCAGGAGGAGAGGAGGAAAGTAAAGAGAGTGGAACAGAGGGTAGAAACTTTGAATGTTGGCAGTATGACTGGTAAGGGGAGAGAGTTAGCAGATATGATGGAGAGAAGGAAGGTTGCTATATTGTGCATGAAAGAGACTAAATGGAAGGGGAGTAAGGCCAGGTGGATCGGAGGTGGATTCAAATTGTTCTATCATGGTGTGGATAGGATGAGAAATGGGGTAGGGGTTATTCTGAAGGAACAGCATGTCGAGAGTGTTTTGGAGGTGAAAAGAGTGTCAGGCAGACTAATGATTATGAAGCTGGGAATTGGAGGTGTGATGATGAATGTTGTTAGTGCATATGCACCGCAAGTTGGATGAAGTGATGAACAGTGTACCCAAAGGACAGAAAGTGGTGATTGGAGCGGATTTCAATGGGGATGTTGGTGAAGGGAACAGTGGAGACGAGGAGGTGATGGGTAGGTATGGTGTCAAGGAGAGGAATGAAGAAGGGCAGAGGATCGTGGATTTTGCCAAAAGGATGGACATGGCTGTGGTGAATACGTATTTTAAGAAGAGGGAGGAACATAGGGTTACATACAAGAGTGGTGGAAGATGCACACAGGTAGATTACATCCTATGCAGAAGAGTCAATCTGTAGGAGATTGAAGACTGCAAAGTGGTGGCAGGGGAAAGTGTAGTTAAGCAGCATAAGATGGTGGTCTGTAGGATGACTTTGGAGATCAAGAAGAGGAAGAGCGTGAGGGCAGAGCCAAGGATCAAATGGTGGAAGCTGAAAAAGGAAGACTGCAAGGTTGAGTTTAGGGAGAAGGTGAGACAGGCACTGGGCGGCAGTGAAGAGTTACCAGACAGCTGGGAAACTACAGCAGATGTAGTAAGAGTGACAGCAAGAAGGGTGCTTGGCATGACATCTGGAAAGAGGAAGGAGGAAAAGGAAACCTGATCGTGGAATGAGGAAATACAGGAGAGAATACAGAGGAAGAGAATGGCAAAGAAGAAGTGGGATAGACAGAGAGATGCAAAAAGTAGACAAGAATCCAAGGCCATAAGGTGCAAGGTGAAGAGAGAGGTGGCGAAGGCTAAAGAAAAGGTGTATGATGAGTTGTATGATTGTAATTGTATCATTTTGTCATAATAAAGGATCCAACAAAATGAAGACGGGAAAGGGAGTAGAACCTACTTTAGTGCTAGTCAGACTGACCAATTTGATTCTTTGAGTGAACAGCACTCAAATGTTCCAGCTTTCTAGAATGATCTTTTCCCGTGAGTGGGGTTCATGATGATGTCATTGTGAAATTTTAAAGATGGTTATGTGGAACAAGTCAGGGACAGGAGCGGAGCAAGAAAGAGAAAGTGAAAAGTCAACAATATACTTCAAGAGATGAATGAAGAGAAATTGGGCAAGTGGGAGTAATTGCCTTGAGTAGAAATTAAAAAGCCGGAAAAAAATCAGGAAGAAATCCCAAAATTATATTTTGTATATGTTATTCTACATTTTCAGCTCAACGACACCAATTAAGGTGAGAAGTTTATTTAGGATGTCTGATACTGGACATTGGTCTAGTTAATAATAAAAACATACTGCAAATACACCTGAAAGATTAGGGAAGGAAAGGGCAATTTCTGTGTAATTTTACTGTTTTTCATCTTGGTCTGCCTCCCAACATTAGTATCAATTCCAATCGAAAATAGTAACACTCTCACAACCAGTTAATCCAGTTCAGGTTTGATGGAGGGGCAGAACTGTCCTAGCAGCATCAAGAAAAAGGTGGGGACCAGTCAAAACTGATAATAAAACTAAATCCAATGGGCATAACCTTGGCAGCTTGAAACTTCCATGAAATGTCTTGAACTCAAACACATAGATTATGGAGGAAGGCATTGAAATGGTTCAGTGCAGGGAACAGCTGTATTATGTTATAGATAGATAGATAGATAGATAGATAGATAGATAGATAGATAGATAGATAGATAGATAGATAGATAGATAGATAGATAAAAAAAAGATATCTTACCAGAGGAAGCAAATGTGCTGCAAACTTAACACCATGTTCAGAGGTCAACTACAGAAAGAAAACAAAAAAGGTTATTCAAACATATAGAAATAACCATCTATTAGATTCAAACGGTCTAGCATGAATTGTTATAGTTCCAGTATTACATATTACTGCTGCAAAGGAAACAGACACTGTAGGCTGTAAGTGAAAATTGTGAATTTATTTCTTTTTTATTTATTTTACTTCACCTTTATTTACACAGGGAAATTCCTTTGAAATAAGAGACTCTAAGTCTCCTGGTATAATCTACCTATACTACACAAAAATATAAAGAATAGGGATGGTTATGTTACATTATTTAAGTCACAGAAAATGTATCTTTACAAGGTTTTTTTTAAATATTAAATTGTTGTAGTATTCGTCCTTAATAGAAAAATGCATAGAATTTGAATTGAGCCTTTTTCATTCAACCCTGTCCAAATCAAAGATGTTACACAGAGCTGACAAGATTACATTTCATCCAATTGTACTGTATTTAGCACAAATAATTAAGAATTTAGTAAAAACTGAACTATTTTATGAATCCATTCTTCTGTTCAGAGTGTATCCTGAAAACACTGAGTTTGGTTGTTGCTTTGTGCTATTTTTTTTTAAACTTTTTTTTTTGAGGATCCTGATCTTTAAAGCAAGGCTATGGAGTCAGAATCGGAAACAATTACTGGACTACTGGAGTCAGAGAAAGTAAAGACGTACTGACTCCTACTGAATGTAAATTGCAATATAATGTGTTAAAATTTCTAGTTTCACATACAGTAAACTAATTCAAATAAACTATGTTTTGTTCTAGCCTTTTGATAAACATACAACCACTTTTTAAGTTTTGTTAAGTTTTGTCTTTTGTTTAGTGTTACTCTATGTCTATAACTTCATTAATGAATAATACAAAAAGACACAACAGCATCACTTCAATCTTTCAACCCAAACTTTAACAGGTTCAAGTCTTAAAAAGCAGCCTGATGATTCATGTTGGCATGGATAAAATGCTTTGTGTCCTGTATATTATGTACTTTGAGTCAACATTGTAAATACACTACCATACAAAGGTTTGGGGTCACCCAGACATTTTCATGTTTTTGATAGAAACCCTTGCCTTTTTTTTCTGGACACCATTAGATTGATTTAAAAATATAGCCAAGTCATTACTAGTGTGCATAATGGCCATTACTGCTTGTAATGACTGATTTTTAGTTTATTATTTACATATGGCTGCATAGCCCCATTTTCAGTGGCCACCCCTTCAGTGTCTTAATGGCAAACTCCCTTGGCTTATCCTTAATTAGCCATGTTTAAATGATAATTGGTTATTAGAGAAACTTTTGTAATTGCATTAGCACTACTGAAACCTGTTATTCTGTTCACTTTGTTTACAACATACTGATATTCCTAAAGTTCTGTTCTGGATTCAAAAAATTGAAAAAAATAAAACAGCTTTCTGAAGAAACATGTCAGTCTATTTTTATTTATGTATTTATTTATTCAGAATTAAGGTTATTCTATGTGTCAGATTGCCAAGAAACTGAAGATTTAATAGCATCTGTAAATCTGACTTAAAACTAGAAGCCGTTATGAATTTCACTTTTTATGTTATTTCATTTTTATCTGCTGTTTTTTAGTTCCAATTTTGTTTTGGACCACTGAATAATTTGCATTATTTATTAATGTTTTCATCGGCACCATTTTGTTTCATATATTTTTAAAAGGCTCTGATTTTTTGTGCAGTTTGTTGTTGTAAACAGTTCTGTTGCCGTCCTATTGTGGTGGTGTGTGATGGTAGTACATTTGTTGTTATTTGAGACGAAGTTGCGTTGGCATCCAAAGCTGTTTGGATAAGCAAATAAAATCTATGCGTGTGCTTTTACTGATCCAAGGTTACATTAGCAATTTCTTACGATGACAATTTTGGGTTATGTATAGAGTTTTGGTGCTGGCTATTTAGTCCTTGTGGTTAATGATTTTTCATCTCTTGTTCCTGCCATTTATTTCCATCTTGACAGCAGAAGTTAGGTAATGTCATGCCACCCTATAATTTAGACCTCTACAGAGTCATCTTTTTAACAGAAGGCCTTTTTGTATTGCACATGAACAAATTTATATCTGTGTTAAAGTTTTTAAAAAAGAGTTGTTCATATATAGGGTAAAAAAATAACTTTGGAAGGATATTTATTTTAATAACATTAATTCTCCCAGCTAAACAGGAATGATGAGAAAAATGGTTATTAACAAATTATTTGGTTGCTTCTATAAAAATGTGATGGTATTTGAAGACTATTCACTGGGAAAGCCAGAAAGATAGGTTTAAAAAGTCAAAGTAAAAAATTTAAAGGAATCTTAAGCTAATTAAGCAATTATTTTCCCTAAATATAATTTCTCAAAAAATTCTGAAACAAGGTCTTCTATTATCTGAAAAGATTGGACACTTGGCAGTGTGTGCTGCCATCTTATATAGTTGGGGAAAAATGATTCACAACATAATTGATGTCTGGCTTACTGTTCTTGGAATTATCTTGTGTTGCTTCCTTAAACACAGCTAGGACTACCATAGTTCATTTAATGTCAGTGTTTTGTAAAATTCTGTTGGATAACTATTTGGACCAGCATCTTTCCAGCACTGTATGGAATTTACAGAATCTTGGATTTCGGACAGCCACAGTGGTTTGTCAAGCTCCGCTAAACATTGTAGGCTTTCCTTTTTTAAGTCTCATCATCTCCAGTAAATCTGTGAAGCAACAGTGCTTACCACTGTACCCCCATGCCATGAGAATTATATTTATGGCACTTACTGTAAATACATATTATTGCATTCATAAAATTTCTCAACCTGTCTAACATATTCTGATATTTAAAAAATGTGTCAGGATTGTGTTATGTGCCTGGGTCATATATGACCAAAATATTTATTTTATTTCCTAAAGGAAACAAATGTTATTGCTAATACTGTGCAATTATTTGATTTTATGCACTTTGACTCATGTCTAGGTCAGATATGATCAAAACATTTATTTTTTATTTAAAAGAAAAGTATTGCTGCTACCTCAGACTCTGTTCAGTTATAGCTTTTTTATTATTTTTATGTACTTTATGATGTGCCTGTGTCAGATGTGACCACATTTAAAAAGGAAACAATGAATAAACATTACTTGTTCTTCAATACATTAATTTGTGTGGCTTTAAAATTATTCCCTGCTGCTTACCGGACGCTGAAAATGTCTAGCCCAGCTACATTTCTTGGTTTGAAAACTTGGCCTAACTAAATTTGTAATTAAACAGTCCTGCTAAAGAGAAACTGGGTGAGATGAAACTTAACATCTGTCTAAACTCATAAGCAGGTTAAACACCTGCATTATCTGACAAAAAATATCACAAATAACACCTCTTCACAACATTATGGTAATGTGTAGATGGGAATCTCTTGATGAAGAATTTCTTGACACTGAAATTGATGTGCTTTGGACATGGGACACCAAATGGGTTTTAACTGCTAACATTCAAAAAAAAAATATGAAGATACAATAAGCAGGGGATTATCAAAACTAAATAACCGTAAGTTGGACAACTGTCACTCTCGCTGTCGAATACTGATATCTGTTGTGACATGCAAGTACTGTTATAGATTAGAATTTGGTGTAAATAACATAAATCCATGGATTCAACCTGCCTTATGCGAGTGAAGAGTTAAGGGTGGTGGTAATGATGGTGTGGGGGAGTGTGTTACAAGCATATATTAAGTCTCTTAATGCCAATCAATCACTACATGCATGTTGTAAGGCATCCAATCACGTGCTGATAATGTTGATCCCTTCATAGTCACAGTCTAACCTTTTGCAAAACAATAATTCACATAGTATTACATCCACAAATGAGAGTGACTACAGTTTACTACACTGGCCTGCACATTCCCTAGATTTCTGTCCAATGCATCACCTTTAGAAAGAGCTGGATTACAGTGTGAATGTGTGGTCAAAATATTTTCAGGAACCGCATAATACTATTGAGTCAGCATGGACCAAAATCCTTCAGGAATATTTTCAGCACCTTGTGTGATGCATGCCTGCAAGAATTCAAGTTGTTATGGAGACACAAGGAGGCCCTAGAAAGTACTAGAAATATTCACCTAATAAAAAGGCCACTGCCTACGCATCAGCGTTTTATGTTCATGTTTTTAAATTTTTTCATAAATTAGGATAGTCCGAGTTATGATAATGAATTTCTGGTTGCTTAGTAAGGACTAGTAAACAGAGCTCTGGGATGGCCACCATGGTGGCTGACTGTTAAGTCTAACATCTTTGTAATTTGAAGGAGTTTTCTCAGTAGTGGCTGACCTCCTGATTTTATCAGGCTGCCACATTTGCTCTTTTTAAATTAAGAATTAAACTGTAGTGTTTCATTTGGTAACAGTGTCAGTATTGATCATATTTGGTCCACCATGGTGCTTTTGCTCAACATCTGGCTTGTTAAACAAGAAAAAAAAGTCACAGGAAAATATTTTTAGACCTAAAAATGGAATCAATTTGCAGGGAACAGGCTTAGGTATTAATGACATTAAATAACTAGCTTTTGCTGGATTCATTATTTCATTGAATTTCAGTATTTCCTCATTAAAAAGATGTAAAATTGTTTGGCTTTACTAAAGGTATTTTAAAAATTAAAGGTCATTTACAGTAATTATCTCTGTGTCCCCTCCTTGAACCGTCACCTTATCGTGGTGGAGGGGTTTGCGTGTCCCAATGATCCTAGGAGCTATGTTGTCCGGGGCTTTATGTCCCTGGTAGGGCCACCCAAGGCAAACTGGTCCTAGGTGAGGGATGAGACAAAGAGCGGTTCAATAAACCTCCAATGATGAGCGAAAACTTTGGATGACGTTTTCCCTTGCCCAGACGCGGGTCACCAGGGCCCCCCTCTGGAGCAAGGCCTGGAGGTGGGGCTCGATGGCAAGCGCCTGGTGGCCAGGCCTGCACCCATGGGGCTCGGCCGGGCACAGCCCGAAGAGGTAACGTGGGTCCTCCATCCCATGGGCTCACCACCTATGGGAGGGGCCAAGGAGGTTGGGTGCAGTGTGAGTTGGGTGGTGGCCGAAGGCAGGGACCTTGGCGGTCTGATCCTTGGCTACAGAAACTGGCTCTTGGGACGTGGAATGTCACCTCTCTGAAGGGGAAGGAGCATGAGCTAGTGCGCGAGGTCGAGAGGTTCCGGCTAGATATAGTCGGACTCACCTCGACGCACAGCTTGGACTCTGGAACCAATCTCCTTGAGAGGGGCTGGACTCTCTACCACTCTGGAGTTGCCCCCGGTGAGAGGTGCCGAGCAGGTGTGGGCATACTTATTGCCCCCCGACTTGGAGCCTGTGCATTGGGGTTTACCCCGGTGGACGAGAGGGTGGCCTCCCACCGCCTACCTTCTGGGGACTCCCTCGTTCTGCTGGGAGACTTCAATGCTCACGTGGGCAATGACAGTGAGACCTGGAAGGGCATGATTGGGAGGAATGGCCCCCCCGATCTGAACCCGAGCGGTGTTTTGTTATTGGACTTCTGTGCTCGTCACGGATTGTCCATAACAAACACCATGTTCAAGCATAGGGGTGTTCATATGTGCACTTGGCACCAGGACACCCTAGGCCTCAGTTCGATGATCGACTTTGTGGTCGTGTCATTGGACTTGCGGCCACATGTCTTGGACACTCGGGTGAAGAGAGGAGCGGAGCTGTCAACTGATCACCACCTGGTGGTGAGTTGGATTCGATGGTGGGGGAAGATGCCGGTCAGGCCTGGTAGGCCCAAACGTGTTGTGAGGGTCTGCTGGGAACGGCTGACAGAGTCCCCTGTCAGAAGTAGCTTCAACTCCCACCTTCGGCAGAACTTCGACCACATCCCGAGGGAGGTGGGGGACATTGAGTCCGAATGGGCCATGTTCCGTGCCTCTATTGTTGAGGCGGCTGACCAGAGCTGTGGCCGTAAGGTGGTTGGTGCCTGTTGTGGCGGCAATCCCCGAACCCATTGGTGGACACCGCCGGTTAGGGATGCCGTCAAGCTGAAGAAGGAGTCCTATAGGACCTTTTTGTCCTGTTGGTCTCTGGAGGCAGCTGATAGGTACCGGCAGGCCAAGCGGAATGCGGCTTCGGTGGTTGCTGAGGCAAAAACTCAGGCATGGGAGGAGTTTGGGGAGGCCATGGAGAACGACTTTCAGACGGCTTCGAGGAGATTCTGGTCCACCGTCCGGCGTCTCAGGAGAGGGAAGCAGTGCAGTGTCAACACCGTATATGGTGGGGATTATGCGCTGCTGACCTCGACTCAGGACGTTGTGGGTCGGTGGGGGGAGTACTTCGAAGACCTCCTCAATCCCACTAACATGCCTTCCAATGAGGAAGCAGAGCCTGGGGACTCTGAGGTGGGCTCTCCCATCTCTGGGACTGAGGTCACCGAGGTGGTCAAAAAACTCCTTGGTGGCAGGGCCCCGGGGGTGGATGAGATATGCCCGGAGTTCCTCAAGGCTCTGGATGTTGTAGGACTGTCTTGGTTGACATGTCTCTGCAACATTGCATGGACATCGGGGACAGTGCCTCTGGATTGGCAGACCGGGGTGGTGGTCCGGAGGGTGTGTTCCAACTACAGAGGGATCACACTCCTCAGCCTCCCTGGAAAAGTCTATTCAGGGGTTCTGGAGAGGAGGGTCCGTCAGATAGTCGAACCTTGGATTCAGGAGGAACAGTGTGGTTTTCGTCCTGGTCGCGGAACAGTGGACCAGCTCTACACCATTAGCAGAGTCCTGGAGGGTGCATGGGAGTTTGCCCAACCAGTCTACATGTGTTTTGTGGACTTAGAAAAGGCGTTCGACTGTGTCCCTCGGGGAATCCTGTGGGTGGTGCTCCGGGAGTATGGGGTACCGGACCCCCTGATAAGAGTTGTTCGGACCCTGTACAACCGGTGTCAGAGCTTGGTCCGCATTGCCGGCAGTAAGTCGAGCCCGAGAGTTGGACTCTGCCAGGGCTGCCCTTTGTCACCGATTCTGTTCATAACTTTTATGGACAGAATTTCTAGGCGCAGCCAGGGTGTTGAAGGGGTCCGGTTTGGTGGACTCAGGACTGGGTCACTGCTTTTTGCAGATGATGTTGCCCTGTTTGCTCCACCGGGCCATGATCTTCAACTCTCTCTGGATCAGTTTGCAGCTGAGTGTGAAGCGGCTGGGATGAGAATCAGCACCTCCAAATCCGAGACCATGGTCCTCAGCCGGAAAAGGGTGGAGTGCTCTCTCAGGGTTGGGGAGAGATCCTGCCCCAAGTGGAGGAGTTCAAGTATCTCGGGGTCTTGTTCACAAGTGAGGGAAGAATGGACCGTGAGATCGACAGGCTCTGCATCGGTCTGTCGTGGTGAAAAAAGAGCTGAGCTATAAGGCAAAGCTCTCAATTTACCAGTCGATCGACGTTCCTACCCTCACCTCTGGTCATGAGCTATGGGTAGTGACCGAAAGAACGAGATCGCGAGTACAAGCGACTGAAATGAGTTTCCTCCTCAATCAAATATCTTAACTAAAAATGAGAGTTTCAGGTAAGGTTTACGCATCAAATACTCTCTGATTAAAAGCCTGCTTGCTTGCCCACGGCACTCCAGTGACTAGGCAGGGTCATCCATATTTAGCATTAGCATTCCCTGAGGTGGCGCAGAAGTTAATGCTACTGTCTCATACCATCAGAGACTTCAGTTCAAATCCCCACCTGGTCACAGTTTGTGGATACTTCACATGATTCCCCTGTTTGTGTAATTTTTCTTCACATATTCCCAAAAGGTGCAGGTTAGCTTAATAAGTGACTAAGTGTGGATCTGTGTACAAAAGAAACCCGAGACAGATTGGTACCATAGCCAATACAGCATATCTTTAATTGCTTTTTTGTGCAAACTAACTTACAAATTGACAGTGATCTTGCGTTTCTCCAGAAACACTGACCACACATTCACAAAAAAGTAGGAAGGTGAGACGTCACAAGTGGCTTCTCTGAAAATTCTTATTGTGTGTGAACACAGAATAAGTACTTAATGGTAAAGATAAATGGAAGAAAGAAAAGTAGCATATCAGAAGTTTTTCTAACCTACCATGTTTTTTCAGCATCCATTTTATACAATCTTTTTCCCTATTTTATCACAAGGCACACTCACCAACCAAAATCTATGTGATGTACAGACTTAACAACATCTCTTTAGATGATGAATGGAATCCAGATTCTGGGGACAAAGCTCAAAGAAACATGATGTGATTGTGCAAACACCATGCCTGTCATGAACTGGAGTTAGAGCAATAACGATAATGGGGTTGAGGCCCCCTAAAGGCTTGACTGACTAGGCGAGGCCTCCTATGCCTACCTGGAAAAGGCCTCACCCCAGTGGTTTTAATACCAGCTCTACTGGCCTGCCTTAGACCTTGCAGGCCCAATAGGGATTTAATACACAGAATATGCTTAAAATGTCCCAAAATTATATCAAAAGCCCCACAAGAGGGGGATTATCAAAAATCACACACAATCTTTCTAAAAGAAAAGGTTTTATTTTCAAAAATTCAAAAAAATGCAAAGAAAAGCTTACAAGAACAGAGTGGCAAAAAGGAGTTGCCAAAATGCAGTCCAAAGGAAAACAAGGAAAACATATGTCTGGAGGGACGCACAGACCTCTACAGGCTCTATAGGCACCTTGACTGCCATTAGGTATCGGGATGAAATCCTTGGACCCATTGTCAGACCCTATGCTGATGCAGTGGATTCTGGGTTCCTCCTGGTGCATGACAATACCCGACCTCATGTGGTGAGAGTATGCAGGCAGATCCTGGAGGATGAAGGAACTGGGACATTGTGTTTCGGTCCATCTGACGCTGCCAGGTTGCACCTCAGATTGTCCAGGAGCTCAGTGATGCCCTGGTCCAGATCTGGGAGGAGATCCCCCAGGACACCATCTGTTGTCCCATTATGAGCATCCCTCCCCCCCTTCTTCAATTTTGAGTTGCTGGAATGAAATTTTGGCAATATCAACTAACCTACTGCATACTTTTTTCACTTTGATTTTTGGGGTGTCTTTGAATTCAGCCCTCTGTAAGTTGATAATTTTCATTTCAATCAAACGATGTTGCCTCCTTTCGTTCCTAACACATTACCCAGTCCATATCAGTATAGATATACAGCAGGATTTTTTTTCCTATTGAGAACTGATGTGTTTTCAGAGTGTTCATTTAATTTTTTTGAGCAGTTTATATGTGATGCATGACTGTACTTAGAAACTCTTTAAACAAAGACAATGGTTCCCTCTCCCAGGCTGTAGGACTCCGTTTAAATAGCCTTAGTGAGGTCCCAAAAGTGGTGACACTAGGGTGGCCCTGCCTCTTGGGGCTCAGTGCACATAGGAGAAGGAGCATCAGTATATTTAAAGGGACTTTAAACTATGACAAAATCACACATAACTCAAAATTAACAAAAGCAACAATAAAATATCTAAGCAAACATTAATACATAACAACACCCAAGGCAACTCCAACAGGTATTTCAAAAACTACTGACTTCTCATTCGCTTCTTGGCATGACAGTTAGCACTACTCCCTATCAGAACCTGGGAATAAGATGAGACTTGCAAGCTGGTAACGGTCTGTATGGAGTTTGCAACTTCTTCATGCTTCCTTGTCGGTATTCTCCAGGTCCTTTACTTTCCTTTCCCATTCAAAAGAAACAAATATTCAGTTAATAGTGGATTCTCAATTTTTTTGGAGTGTGATAATGTAAGTGTTCCTCCATATGAATGAGACCTGTACAGAACATCCCTAAACTGAGTAAAAAGAGGGCTCATAAAAAAAACTGATAAACAGTTTAGGGTACATATGAAGCCTGCCAGGCACACCGTCTCCTCAGAAGATGAAACTCATGGGCAGCAGCAGTATTTAGGTTTTCACTTCACTTGTATAACCAAATGTAGCTGGGGCTCAATGTTCTTAATTTTACCAGTAAACAGCAAAGGAAAGCAAATAAACAGATCATCATGATCAAGTACTGTTGTGTGCCTCTCCAGTGACTCACTGTGGTGAATACATGATTCATGAATATTAGAGCGGATCTTTAAACGGTCTGGAGTACACAAGTGAGAAGCCTTAGAAAACTCAAATTTAGAAAATCTGAATATAAAGTGGCTCAACTGCATTTATGTTTACAGGTTTTTTGCTTTTTTCATTGCTTACCTTATAAGTAAATACTTACAAAGGCATCTTTGTCTTGCTTATGTATTATATATCATAAATATGCCACTCACAGTATAATGGTGCATACATTGATTTTTTTTTGTTTGCCTGTTGGCACTGTACTACTGTCACTAGTCTGAGAGAGACATGCAAATAAGGATTTTGTGTTCTGTGCATACATGACAATGAATCTGAACTAAAATAATTATAATAGAATTTAAAAAACACCATTAGAGATACTGAGTGCCTTTGTGTTGTCAGTTTGCTGTTCATATTGGGCATGCATGGCCTTCCTGCCACTACCCAATGCCATGTTCTCAGGTCACCTGGCATCTCTGTATTCGCCCACAATGTGTGCCTGTGTTATCTGTAGGCTCAATGAGAAATGTTTTCTGTCCAATGCTGTCAGATAACGCAACAGCTTTCTAAGACCTCAACCTAGATAAACAATTATGAAAATGACTGGATTACAGATAAAGTTTTTAAACTTGTGTGTAGTGAAGGGACAGATGATTAGGGGCCAGCATTTCAGTTCATATTCTACTTGCATAACAAGGCTCAGAGTGCTTGCAGATATTTTAAAACTATAATGCAGTAACAGTAAATAACTTTGATACAAAAAAGACACACTGCCTATAAAATACACAGTCAAAAAGAATTATTAACATAAAGACAATCTCACAATATAAAAGTCTATCAACATGAAACATGGAAAGTTTACAACGGAGTATAGGAAAATATAAACCCCAATTAACAAAATTAATGGAGAAAATTAACTTCTTGGGAGAAAGTGGTCACCCTTTCCCTCCTGGAAATTCATAAGTTTCTTAAGTAAGTGAAAACCAAAAGTTATCACTTTGCATGAGCAGGAGTAGTAGCTTGGTGAGAGCTCATAAAGTAGAGCTCATTCTTAGCAGGTAGCAGTCTTTCAAATAAACCAAAATCGTATGCTGTATAAATTGAAGGGTAATAATCGTTATACATAGATAGAATATTCATATTCAGGCTCCTCTATGTAGGCTGAATGATGTCTGTTTATTTTTGATCCATCAATGTAAGTCTGCATCTCTTTCTATTCCTCCTCTGATGTTCACCTCTTTTTTTTATTAATCATTGTGTCTTTATCTTGGATGATTTTCTTAACATGACAAAAGAGGCTGTGATCACCTTTATCTGCTGTGTCAATTATCTCCAGTATTAATATGCCATTGAAGCAAGCGCCCTTCAAAGAATGACATTTAAGTGTTTTCCATGAATAAAACCTGTTGTTTGTATCAATGTTTATTTTACAGCTTTTAACTTAAATCCAAGTTTGAGAGATGTATAATAAACCAGCTCAACCATTTGCCCATCCGTCTATTAATAAGTTCAAGGCCATGAAACAGGCACAAGACAGAAACTACCTTGGATGAAGAGCCAGTCTATTGAAGGACATACCAATACTTGGCCGATTTAAATAAAATTATTACACTGTGAAAGCAAATCCAGACTACTCAAAGAAAAGCAAAGCAGACAAAAGAAAGAAGACTGTAAACAGGCCATGCCCAGGGTGGGATACAAACCCAGAATTCTGGACGTGTGACACAGCATCATTATGAACTGTAACAGCATGCCACCACTTCAACTATTACTCAGAACTATCAAACTCTTATCAAAAAGTGATCAATAAATCGTTTCAATCAATCCGTACTGTAAAGAAACGGGGTTGTGAGTGTTGTATAAACTGAAGTATTTTTTAAGTTAAATGATTTCAGTACTTACCTAGTACTAAGCAGCATGTGAAAGCATACAAACATGTGTGCTGGTCACTGGCTTCTTTGACTACTTTTCTACAATATGGCAGTAGTTCATCAATTAATTGATGGACAGATATTTTTGTTTTTCATTTATGTAATTATTGTACTTTGTATTTGATGTATTTGAACAAATCTGTATCCTCATATGTGATAGTTCTGTATTTAGTGAGTGGTATAATCTGTTCTTGCATTTTGCCTTGAGAGTTGTCGTGGTGCTCTGTGCTTGCACTTGGTGAGGAGTGCTGTGCAAGAACAAAGCAGTCTGTACTATTGTATTGTATTCCTGGGGTGGCAAAGATAGACTGAACATACAGCTTTGTGAAGAGGATTACTTGTATTCTGTTTTGTGTGTTGCATTTACCCCATTTTGTCACATCCATTGCATAGCCAAAACTACCTGGAAAGGGGTCTCTCTCTGAATAGCCCTTCCTAAGATTTCTTTCATTTTTTTTCTTACAAAGTTTTTTTTTTGGCAGTTTTTTCTTGTCTTCTTAGAGAGTCAAAGCTGGGGGCTGTCAAGAAGCAGGGCCTGTTAAAGCCCATTGCGGCATTCCTTGAGTGACTTAGGGCTATACATGAAATAAATTGCACACAGCCAGAAGCCAAGGGATAAAGAGGACTAGTGTAAGTTCAGGACAAATAAAAAGGAAGGAAGATGAAGGAGCAATTGGAAAAGGTGCTACTAGTGTGTAACTCTTTCTAAGGGCAGTATGGATGATGTTACTGGTGATGACTGCTGTTTAGGAGCATTGCCAAGGGCTGGTGTCGAGTTGCTAAAGTAGCAAATGGTAAAGCCTAAGGCCAATGTCTTAAAGAGAAAGGGGAGACGGGATGAGTGCCAGTGGAAGGGCTCATGGATCACACTTTGCAATGACCGAAGGAGATGGCAGTGAGAGAATGAGAGAGAGGCTCTGGATGCTGCTGAAGGCCTTTGCTAGGGAGAGGTGATGCTACAGCATTTGTGCTCGAGTGGTCAGACTTGTGGAAACTTGAAATACTAGGGGAAAAACCCCAGAGACCACAAGAAGAACACGAAAACTCCACAAAGACAGTGAATAGGCCAAACATAGGTCTCTGGTGTGCTCACCACTGTGCCACCATGCCGTGTCTCCAATCAATTAGTCAATATTTATTGTACAAGTCTGCTATCAAAGTAAATGCTTTTAGTAAGTGATTAATAAGCAGGAACAATGCTGCACATCCTCTCTTCTGTAAAAGAACAATTTTTAAATTTCCTCCTTGCCACAAATTAATCTATCTATCTATCCATCTGTCTATCTATCTATCAAACAATCTTGATCTGTCAAATAAGTTTTAAGAATAACAGATACAACAAAGTTATTCCTAAAGCAATTAAATCCATCAGCCCATAGACAGCCTAGTTTACATAGCAGACTTTAGGTATATTTTATCAGAATTAATATGTACAGTGTAATTTACTGAAGAAGCAGTCAGTTTTTAATTCATGGATCAACTGTAAAAAGAAATGCAATCACAAAACAATTACATTAATCAATTGATCAATTGCAATCTTTGACTTTACATATTTTCCTGTAAATATAACACTGTTATACACCATTTAGTAGTAAAGTACAATCAATCATTCAATTAGTCCTTTTTTGATCTACCTGTATTTAAATTGTTATGGATGAATAAGTCTGAGTGTGTGCTCTGGCATGTCTATGATAGATCAGTGTTGATTCTAGGATTGGTTCCTGCTTTGCTGTTAGTATTGCTGGCATGAGTGGATAGCATTTGAAGTAAATACAGTTGAAAAATTTCTAATACTGGAAATGGTATTACACAATAAAAGAAAATGAACAAGTACACACAATACAATACCACATAGAGCAACCGCACCTTTGGGGAGATAGCATTAGTAGGCCTTTCAGTATTCCCTACGAAGATAATCAAAATTTTTTGCAGCCATGTCTTATAACTCTGAGCTTGCTTGTACAGAATACATTTTTCATTCAACAGATCTTAATCTTCAATGGCAACAGATTTCAAAAACACCCTTCGAGCTCCCATGAGGTTTGTCGATAATTCTGCTTCATTTCACAGTTCCATTCACACCTTCTCATTTATCTGAATCTGTTTCATTTCACTGCATTGCTGACATGATGGCACGTTCTAGCTTAGATAAATCTGTAAATGAAATGAATTAATCCGTGCAATTGATTCAGTTAACCGAACTGAAGCAAGTGTGCATAAGGAATCAATTTTCTTCACTCCACTGCGCAAGAAGGTAAAGAGAACAAGGGCTGCTAGCAAACGCTAGAATAGTGAGATATAACATACTGTATATACACATATGCACTTACATATACAATATATGTATAGATTTAAACATACATTTGAAACAAGGTGAAATCGGTCCTGAGCAAGGTGTGTTAAAGACCAGTTGCATACATAGTAACATTTTTTACCATATATAAAAGCCGCCCTAGGTGAAAAATATATGCTGAGCCTACATACAGTGCATCCGGAAAGTTTTCACAGCGCATCACTTTTTCCACATTTTGTTATGTTACAGCCTTATTCCAAAATGGATTTAATTCATTTTTTTCCTCAGAATTCTACACACAACACCCCATAATGACAATGTGAAAAAAGATTACTTGAGATTTTTGCAAATTTATAAAAAAAAAAAACTGAGGAAGCACATGTACATAAGTATTCACAGCCTTTGCCATGAAGCTCAAAATTGAGCTCAGGTGCATCCTGTTTCAACTGATCATCCTTGAGATGTTTCTGCAGCTTAATTGGAGTCCACCTGTGGTAAATTCAGTTGATTGGATATGATTTGGAAAGGCACACACCTGTCTATATAAGGTCCCACAGTTGACAGTTCATGTCAGAGCACAAACCAAGCATGAAGTCAAAGGAATTGTCTGTAGACCTCCGAGACAGGATTGTCTCGAGGCACAGACCTATGGAAGGTTACAGAAAAATTTCTGCTGCTTTGAAGGTCCCAATGAGCACAGTGGCCTCCATCATCCGTAAGTGGAAGAAGTTCGAAACCACCAGGACTCTTCGTAGAGCTGGCCGGACATCTAAACTGAGCGATCGGGGGAGAAGGGCCTTAGTCAGGGAGGTGACCAAGAACCCGATGGTCACTCTGTTAGAACGCCAGAGGTCCTCTATGGAGAGAGGAGAACCTTCCAGAAGGACAACCATCTCTGCAGCAATCCACCAATCAGGCCTGTATGGTAGAGTGGCCAGGAGGAAGCCAGCCCGCCTGGAGTTTGCCAAAAGGCACCTGAAGGACTCTCAAACCATGAGAAACAAAATTCTCTGGTCTGATGAGACAAAGATTGAACTCTTTGGTGTGAATGCCAGGCGTCACGTTTGGAGGAAACCAGGCACCGCTCATCACCAGGCCAATGCCATCCCTACAGTGAAGCATAGTGGTGGCAGCATCATGCTGTGGGGATGTTTTTCAGCGGCAGGAACTGGGAGACTAGTCAGGATAAAGGGAAAGATGACTGCAGCAATGTACAGAGACATCCTGGATGAAAACCTGCTCCAGAGCACTCTTGACCTCAGACTGGGGTGACGGTTCATCTTTCAGCAGGACAACGACCCTAAGCACACAGCCAAGATATCAAAGGAGTGGCTTCAGGACTCTGTGAATGTCCTTGAGTGGCCCAGCCAGAGCCCAGACTTGAATTGAATTGAACATCTCTGGATCTCTGGAGAGATCTTAAAATGGCTGTGCTCCGATGCCTCCCAACCAACCTGATGGATACACAGAGGAATAGACGAAACTGGCCAAGGATAGGTGCGCCAAGCTTGTGGCATCATATTCAAAAAGACTTGAGGCTGTAATTGCTGCCAAAGGTGCTTCGACAAAAGAATTGAGCAAAGGCTGTGATTACTTATGTACATGTGATTTCTCAGTTTTTTTATTTTTAATAAATTTGCAAAAACATCAAGTAAACTTTTTTCATGTTGTCATTATGGGGTGTTGTCTGTAGAATTCTGAGGAAAAAAATTAATTTAATCTATTTTGGAATAAGGCTGTAACATAACAAAATGTGGAAAAAGTGATGCGCTGTGAATACTTTCCAGATGCACTGTAAGTGGCATTTTCAATGCAGTTCAACTCAGTTCAGCTTCTGACATTCCAACAGATGTTGCATCAAAAACATTTCTAGTAATAGATTGCATTTGTCATTCCAAAAGATGACACAAGCATTAACACTGTGCTTATGAATCCCATTGTAAATGGCATATAACAGAGACAAATTCCAACAGATGGAGTATCACAAACATTTGCAGTAATTCATTTTATTACTACAATTTTAAGTGATGCACCATTTGTTGGAATGACAAACGCAATGCATTTTACTGTTACATGTATTACAAAATATATTCCAATAGATGGTGCACTGCAAACGTTAACACTGAGTTCCAAGTTGATTACTTAGATTTGTACTTAACCCGTCTTAGACAGGGAGCACAGCTAGTTAAGTTTAATGAAGGAATAACCTTAAAAACCTGCTATATCCTAACTACAGGGTCATGGGGGTCTGCTGGAGCCAAACCCAGCCAACACAGAGCGCAAGGCAGGAAATAAACCCTGGGCAGGGTGCCAGCCCACCACAGGGCACACACACTAGGGACAATTTACGATCGCCAATGCACCTAACATGCATGTCTTTGGACTGTGGGAAGAAACCGGAGCACTCAGAGGAAACCCACGCAGACACAGGGAGAACATGCAAACTCCACGCAGGGAGGACCCGAGAAGCGAACCCAGGTCTCCTAACTGTGAGGCAGCAGTGCTATCACTGTGCCACCGTGCCCCCCGAAGGAATAACATAACAAATAAATAGCCCAATTAGCCCGAATGCACTTTATGTATTTGTTAGATTTGAGCCATTATTATTAGAATTTACAGAATATAAAATTAAATTAATAATTAACTCAATGAAATGATATCTTATACAGTCGACCCTCGATATATGACCGGCCTGACATGTGAACAACTTGGTTTACAACCAAAATTTTTGTTTTGAATTACGACCAACATCTTGAGTTACAACCCGAATGCGACCAAGTGTATCCGCTTGTGTGATAGTTAACAAACAGCTGAGAGCGTTCATAAACATCAGTCGGAGTCAGGATACGTGTGTTTGTGAACGTAATTTTGGTCAGTGCAGTGATTTATATAATCTATTTCGATAATTAATATCAAAATGGCCCAAAAAAAGCTAGAAAAGAAGCTAGAAGGAAGGAAGAGAAGGTAACGAAGGTAAAGAAAGCGATCAGAATCGAAATGAAGAAGGAAATTGTGTGGAAATATGAGAGTGGCATTCGTGTGACTGATCTCGCTAATATGTACAGCATGTCGAAATCCACCATTTCCTGATATTCTTATGGAAGGAGGCTCTCTTTCCAAACAATAACCACCTTCCATTTTATTCTCCTCCTCCTCTCTTCCTGCAAGCCAAAGATGTCAACTTAAATGGTGAGTACAGTATGAAATTGTTGTTTCTGGTAGGCTAGGCATTTTTTATAACTTTTTGGTTAGTGCATTAAAAAAAGTATTGGTGTTTTTGGTAAATTATGCACATTATACAACCCTTTATTATTATGAAAAGGTTAAGTAAGTGTTTCCGTGGGAGGTTCAGAACGCATTATGGGTATTTCCATTATTTCTTATGGGAAAAACAGTCTTGACTTACAACCAATTTGAGTTACAACCAGCCCTCGCAAACGAATTGAGTTCGTAAGTCAAGGGTCCACTGTACATTACTCTTCTTAATGGGTTTATTCACATTATTTATTTAAAAATTATTCTTTGTTTTTGCTGTCTGAGATGAAGTGTAACCTTAATCGGTGCTATTAGATAATTGCTAGAAAGATAATTGCTCTCAGGACAGGCTGTGGATTCTATAGTCTTGAACTAGATATTACATGTTTAGGAATGGAGGAATAAAGGGACATATGGAAGATGTTTCCTTGATTCTGACAGTTGATCAACTGAAAAAATGAACCCGACAATGCTGTTGATCAAAAGCACACAATGTTTACCTGTTCAAATGAAATCCAATACAAACTACATTCAAAATGATACTTGTAAAGAAAAGCTGTGACTGGTTACAAAGAACCAAAAGACGATAAATAGTGGTTTGCAGCAGTACAATACCAAAGTTTATATAACTGTATAGTGTGGCTCACACACAGTGCCGATGCTAGGTTATTTTGCACCCTAGGCCAAGCTTATTAGTGCGTCAACTGACTACTTGGTAGCTAACCCATGCAGCTGGGTTTCCCCCCCACTTATGATCTGCGCCCCAGGCGAATGCCTAATTCACCTTAATGGTGGCACCGGCCTTGCTCACACACACAATAACATAACAGGAGCTGTGTGACTAAATGGTTTGATCTCAGAAATATTCAGCTTAGTGAAACATGACATGCAATGATACGGTAAAATGAATAGCAGAACTGTCAGATCTTTGGATGTTGATTACTTTGTGGATATGATATCTTCATAACAAACTTGAATTACATTCTTGAAGCTTTGGCAGGTGCATTACAAATAACAATATTAAAATGTGCAAATTAAAAAAAAAGAATTGGGAACTTTGCAAGGGTTTTACAAATCAGTTGTCATAACTGTATTTATTCATTACTTTTAAAATATCAAAACAAAACACTGTACTGGTTCCCATCCAGAATTGGGCCCCACCATGTTCCTAATCGCACAATGATAGATACTGAGTCCCCCTGACATGAGAAAGCTGCTATATAAATAAAATGTGTTATTATTACTATTATTATTAAATCTGCTAACATAAATTGATGAATCAATTGAGAATACACAAAAGGTCACAAACTGTGCTCTGTCTGACACTGACATTCAGAACCTGGTTTCAGGCCGCCGCCAGAAATATTTGGGCCCCAGACAACTTGGGTACGTGTGGGCCCCTCTGCCTTCCCCCGGGTCCCCACATGCCAAAACCTTCAAATACATATACAAAAAGGATCGAAATGTAGTTTATCCGACAGCGACAATCCTGCATTTATGAATACCATACTTGATGAGTTAAGCCTTCTCGCACATCAAAGTTTAACTATGAGAAGGAAAGCCAGTGCTAACGGAAGCTCGTAGAGGAATTGAAACAATGTATTAATGAGATAGGCCTATGTATTAGCTAACGTGTAACGGTACAATTATACCAATGCAATGAATAGGAGTAACATCTGAACATTTTAATATATACTAACGGTTAGGGTTATCTACATGGTGTACAATCAGTATGGTAACTTGCTGTATCAAACTTCAAAGTTTTCAAAAAATCCTTCTTCCTTCCATTAGGGCCCTGGACCAGAGTCCCGTTTGTCCACCCCTGGTGGCGGGCCTGCTGCTTTCTACCTGGTAACAGACTAGCATGGGAGAGTATACCACTCAGTCAGAAATGATAACAAACTTAGAAAGTCTCCAGTGACTGAGAAAAACAAATGATTATATAAACAGCACAAACTGAGGTCTGCACTGATGAGGGTCTGCCATGCACTAGAACACTGTAGTATCGTTTTTTATAGGGTAAATTTAATTATCTTCTAATTTTGAGTAATATGGCCTATCTTTTTGCCATTGCACTAGTAGAGGGTTAAGGTTCATCTAGTTGTGGAAAATAAGATGTGCTTGTATTGTAGAGAAGATTATCAGGCTACAGTGTTCATTAACTAGTCGTGTCCCATCCACCGTTAACTCAAATGGCACCGATGGAGGATGAAAATTTATGGTGTTGTGAAGACTTTTTGATCATGTAACTTTGAAGACTACTTCAATAAGCTAAATTTGCTGGCATTTCTTTTTGTTCATCCAACATCTTTACAAGTCCTGGGGCACAGAGTCTTGTCCTGCGTTAGAAGCCCATTCACAGTTGGAAAAATTCTCATCTGCTGTGATTTAAGGGCTGACACAGAATTTATTTTTATTATTATTTTGATTCCATTTACTCATTTTAAACAAGTTTTTAATTTTTATCAACTTCTTCTTTTTCTTCTTCTTTCGGCTGGTCCCGTTAGGGGTTTCCACAGTGGATCATCTTTTTCCATATCTTCCTGTCCTCTGCATCTTGTTCTGTCACACCCATCACCTGCATGTCCTCTCTCACCACATCTTTTTTTCCTCTTCCCTGGCAGCTCTATCCTTAGGATCCTTCTCCCAATATACCCAGCATCTCTCCTCTGTACATGTCCAAACCAACACAATCTCAACTCTCTGACTTTGTCTCCCAACCTTCCAACCTGAGCTGACCCTCTAATGTACTCATTTCTAATCCCGTCCATCCTCGTCACACCCAATGCAAATCTTAGCATCTTTAACTCTGTCACCTCCAGCTCTGTCTCCTGCTTTCTGGTCAGTGCCACCGTCTCCAACTAGAGGTGGGTAGTAACAAGTTACATTTACTCCGTTACATTTACTTGAGTAACTTTTTAAAAAATTGTACTTCTAAGAGTAGTTTTACTGCACCATACTTTTTACTTTAACTTGAGTACATTTGTGGAGAAGAAACGCTACTCTTACTCCGCTACATTGGGCAACACTCAACTCGTTACTTTTTTCCATTTATACATTACACTATTTTTGCCAGACAGAAGTCACCAGTGGATCTACTGCATGACTGTTTCACCAATCAGGCATAGCAACAATAATCACATGACTACGTTTCACCTCATTTCACCAATCAGACGTAGTCATGCAGTCACATGACCACACACAAACTTCCCGCGTCTGCAGCCTGTGAGAGACTTTTTAGTCATGCGGGGCTCCTGTTCACTGCTAAACGGTCACTGCAAGAACCTTGAGAGCCAACTCTTGCAGAAGCTTAACCATCACTTCAATGAGTGAAGAAAAAGCATGTTTTAACCAAACATGCACAGACACAGACAGTCATGGTAAAGTGAGATTTCTTGTACGTGCACATGCTGCCTTGTTCTAATGTTATTTTCTATCCGCTGTGCTATTTGGAGGGCAAGTGTGTGACGATGCCGGTCCCCTACAGACTCCCTCTTCCCACATGGGAGTCTGCTGAACCCACACCATCCATAGTTATGACCGAGATGAGCTGACATATAAGGATAATTCACTGATGAGGCCAGAGGATGATGGAAAAAGTGCTCAAGTGCTTTTATTAAAAACCAGTCAAAGCAAAAGTAAAATCAACAAAAGTGTCTAAAAAAAAGTACATATATAAACTTCATAAAAATCATTGTGAAAAGGATAAAAAAATCAATAAATAAATATGTTAAAAATCTGAGGTTAAAATGCAGACTAACTCCTCCTGATCTCAGCCCACCTCCTCCTCATTCTCCTGGCTTGCTCGCATAGCTGGCGGAGACTCGGCAGCCACGAGCTCCTTTCGGCCAACCTACATCTTGGCTCTTTTCTTTTCTCCTTTTCTTTGATTCCCCCTTCTTTTTTTTTCTGCTGACCTGTGTATATACACTCCCGTCTCCGTGGGCCTTAATCACATGCTGCAGGAAGCCAATGAAGCAAATGAGAAGGATCGCACGTGCAGGTGCGACTCGCTCCAATTACCTCATTAACTCACCGCGGTCATGCAATTGCGCCCACGGAGAGTGACACGGCTTTATGGATTTGAAACTGGCATTTTTTTTTTTTTGAAGCTGTGGACCCGCTACACCACAAAGTGAATATACAGTATTATACTGTCAGTGTACAGTATACCTTGTCACTGTAAGTAGTTTGCACTGTTCAGACATACATGTTACCTACTGTAGGTATTGGCTTCAAAAGCTTTGTTGTGAAAAACTGAGATTTGGAACTTTGTGCTATTTGTGCATCTTTATTTTGTAAAGATGTTATTTATTTTACTCATTTTTTTATTTTATTATTTGGAAATAGCAGAATTTGCACATTATTTTATATTTTTGTCTGTCTTATTACAACATTTCTAAAAAATAAATCATTTATTATGTTCAAACAGTTACTCAGTACTTGAGTAGTCTTTTCACCACATACTTTTTTACTCTTACTTGAGTAATTTTTTTGGATGACAATCTTTTACTTCTACTTGAGTAATATTATTTTGAAGTAATGCTACTCTTACTTGAGTACAATTTTTGGCTACTCTACCCACCTCTGTCTCCAACCCATATAACATAGCTGGTCTCACTACTGTCCTGTAGACCTTCCCTTTCACTCTTGCTGATACCCGTCTGTCACAAATCACTCCTGACACTCTTCTCCACCCATCCCACCGTGCCTGCACTCTCTTTTTCTCTCTCTTCCACAATCCCCATTACTCTGTATTGTTGATATCAAGTATTTCATCATATTTTATTATTGTTTATCTCAGATGTTGTTAATTTGTGCAGTTTCAATGTTGTTGTCAGTATTGGTGTCTTGTTGCTACCTCGTGACAGCCAGAAGTTACAATGCATGGCATCATCACTACAATGATATTTAAGATTTAACACATCATTTAATTCCATTTCAATATAAAGAACCCTTGCACACTGTTTGGAACAATGGCTAATATGACAATAAGGAAATCTGAACAACCATGTAAAATACCTCCTGGAATTAGTACCACATAATTTTGTTAACTTACTTAATGACAAAATAACACAAAAACAAGACAAAAAGCCCTCCCTGCCACCTTTGAGATGGTCCTTCTCTTTCTGGCCACACTGCCTCTTTGCCAGTTGCTTATCATGTACATCTATTTTGGCATTCTAAGGTTGCTCACAGTTAACAGTGCTATATTAGTATAAATTAAATTAAACTAAATTAAAATGTACACTTAGCAGCTGTTTTATTAAGATACTCCTGCTGTTGCTGTGTAATTAACGACTTAATCAATTAATACCAAAATAATTACAGACAATGTGATATAAAGAAAGAGCACAGGCAGCATTTGATAAAGTGTGTGTGTGTGTAGACAGCATAGTAATGGGAACTAGATGTGTCAGTAAGAGCAACAGCAGTTCTTGAGGGATTTATCACACAGAAAAGGGTCAGAGGTGTATCAAGAAGGGGGTACTACAAGAAAATACTGAAAGAAGTCAGAAACAGACCTTTCATGAACATTCACATTAACCATGTGCAGACCAGACGGGTACCAATCAGTTAACTAGCAGAGTGGTATGGAATTTGTACCTTATGTTAGGTAATGGCCCAACAAAATTCCAAGCCTGTCAACGTAAAACAGGATGTTACTGTTACTGTTGTAGTGGGCTAGGGAGCATGAACATTGGGTGCTGGAGTGCAGGAGTTTCTCATTCTCCTCTTCTCTGTTAGGGCAACTGTGTCTCTAGTGCAAGTATGTTCGAGTTTGGTTATGGAGGGCCAATGTGCCTGAAGATTTTTGTTCCAACTTAACTTGTTTATTTAAGAAGCCAATTCCTTACAAATAACAGATTATTTTCTGTCTTGTTAGTGTTTTCATCCTCCACATCAAGTCATTATATTATTGTAGATTTATCTTTCTAATGGTTTGTGAACCACAACAGATTAGTGATTGTTAGCCATTCCTTTTTTCTCTTCATTTTTCTTTCCACATCCAGTCCCTCCATGATGTTTGCAAAAAAGACACAATTTTCCTTGATTTACTCCTCAGCTCCACAGTTTAACATTAGAAATCAAACAATTCAGACGTGATTAATGTGCATATTGCAGACTTTAATTTAAGTGCATTTGTATACATTTTGGTCACATCATGTAGAAATTACAACACTATTTCTAAATAGTCTCCCCATTTCAGAGCATCAAAATGTTTGGGACATAGCAATAGCAGGTATATTAAAGGCAGTCATATTAGTAGTTTGTCGCATATGCCCTGCATGCAATGACTGCTTGAAGTCCGCGATTCATAGACATCACCAGGTGCTGAGGATCTTCTCTGGCAATGCACTGCCAAGCCTCTAATGCAGCCATCTTCAGCTCCTGTTTGTTTCGGGGGCTAGTCCCATTAAGTTTTCATGGAAGAAATGCTCAAATCAGACAACTGGTTTGGCCATTCAAGAATGTTCAAATTTTTACCTTTGAAAAACTCCTGTGTTGCCTTAGCCGTATGTTTGGGATCATCATCTTGTTGTAGAATGAAGTGCCGTGCGATGAGTTTCAAGGCATTTTACTGGATCTTAAACAGATAAAATTTTTCTATATACCTCAGAATTCATTGGGCAACTACATCATCAATGAAGCTATGTGTGCCAGTACCTGTAACAGCCATACATGACCAAGCTATAAAACTCCCACCATCATGTTTAACAGATGAGGCGGTATGCTTTGGATTTTGGGCAGTTCCTTTTCATCTCCACACTTTGTTCTTGCCATCACTCTGATAAAGCTTCATCTTTGTCTCATCTGTTCACAAGACTTTTTTCTGATTTCTGTGGCCTCTTAAGTAACCTTTTGCAAACTGTACTCTAGCCATCCTGTTTTGTGACTAACTAGTAGTTTGCATATTAAAGTATGGCCTCTGTAATTCTATTCAAGTCTTCTGCAGATAGTAATCTGACAAATCAACATCTGCCTCTTGAAGACTGTTTCTGTTGTATCGGACAGTGCATTTGGGGCTCTTTCTTTATCAGAATGAGGATTCTTCCGCTGCGAGGGGCTGGTGCCCTGCCCTGGGTTTATTTCCTGCCTTACGCCCTGTGTTGGCTGGGATTGGCTCCAGCAGAACCCCCGTGACCCTGTAGTTAGGATATAGCGGGTTGGATAATGGATGGATGGATGGATTCTTCTGTCATCAGCAGTAGAGCTCTTCCTTGGCCTACCAGTCCCTTTGCGATTACAGAGCTTACCAGAGCATTCTTTCTTCTTAATGATATTCCAGACAGTTGATTTAGGTAATCCTAACATTTTTCTGATGTATTTAATGGTTATATTCTTGCTTTTCAGCCTCATAATTGCTTTCAAGAATGTTCCATTTTCTTGCTTTGAAAAACCGTGTTGACTTAGCAGTATGTCTGGGATCATTATCTTGTTGTTGGATGAAGTGTCGTCCAATGAGTTTGGAGGTACTTACTGGAACTTGAGCAGGTAAGAAGTTTCTATACACCTCAGAATTAATTTCCGTCTTCACACTTCACTCTTGCCATCACTTGATACAAGTTCACCTTTGTCTCATCTGTCCACAAGACCTTTTTCCAGAGTTCTGCAGGCTCTTACATTGGCACTGCTCTTGTCACGCTGAACAATGACATTGTTCTCTCATGTTGAACAATGGCAACTACAGACTCCAAAGGTAGTCTGTAGGAGGAAACCAGGAATCTTATGCCTACACTAATGAGGCAATGAAACACACCTGTGTGATCACAAATGCCAATTGTCCCAAACTTTACAATGCCCTGAAATGGAGGGGGACCATGTATAAAATGTGTTGTCATTTCTACATGGTGTGACCTGAAATTAAAGTCTACAATGTGCACTTTAATTACATCTGAATTGTTTGATTTGCAATTTTAAACTGTGGAACAGAGGAGTAAATTAGGGAAAAATGTGTCTTTCTTCCAAACATTATTGTGGTCACTCTGTTTTATTAAAGCAGATACTTGACACACCTCATTCTGTTTAATGGAGTAACCACCAGTGAACAGATCATAATACAATCAAATGTCTATGGTATACTGCTGGATGACCTTTTTGACAAAGATATACCTGCCAACCTGATTTGAAAAGTGTGACACTCGTTTGAGTTGACATAGGCTAGCATCCCTTCTGATATCTTGCAGAGTTAAAAAATTCAGGTTGTTTTGATGACAAATTGAGGCCATCTCACTAGTAACAAGATGTATTAACAGCAGCCAAACAAGGCATGTATTTGTGTTAGAGGATGCAATGTTCATGGTGTGGTGTATTTGAAAACTAGGATAGGCTAGTTTTATCTAGTGACCTCATTCTTTTGTTACCTAGCTCTTTAAGCTCAATTAAACATCTTCGGGATGGGCAGAATGGCATTACCATCGCTTGCAAAACAAAATTCTTACCATTTTGGTTACTTTTCAAATTTCTTAAAAACAGCTGTAATATATTACATTTTGGAAACCAAAACTCAATTAATAGTAGGCTTCACCACTGTTATGATTGTGGCAGGTTACCCTTACAAATGAGGCCAAGGCAACAATGGGTTTTGTTAGTGCAAGTGTCCACTGTCCACACTCCATTTTCCCACTTGGATTACATGCTTGGAATACTAGTGACTTCTAAGTGTCTGGTGGCAAGATTGTTAAACTCCTATTTTAATTTTGGGCAGCTTCATTTTTATTTAATTACTTAATTAAAATAATCAGAAGTATTCTAAGTGCATCCAAGGATGTTCTAATTTATAATCCTACCAAGGGATGATTATCTGTGAAAAAAGCCAGTTATTTTGGTTTCACACTTCTCTGTGAGATTTTCACCTATAATTAAAAAACAAACAGCCCATGTTCTGACAGAACATGCACCACTGACCACAGAGGTGGGTACCATGAAGAGGTGCTAGCATATTTCACTCAATGTCTTCCTATCTTGGAGCATAGAGAATGCAGCTTTGAGGGGTTTAAGACCTTCAGATGCCTAAGCATCTATGCTCATAGAGCACCACAAGACATATCAAGGCAGATACACTTTGGAAGGAAACCTAATACCCATAAGTCAGTGATAGCACTGGAGAAGTTTCTTACAGGTATACAAAATCTGCTTCTTTTGGTAATATTCTGAAGTTTATAAAAACCAGAACATAAACCATGAGAGGCTGATATTTTCTGGTACTCAAAAGAGTCAACTCCTGAGCTTTCAATACTGAAAATTATAACATTCAGTTTCACTTTTCTTTTGACACAATTTTGCATTATGAACATGTTAAATCAGATTATACAGTATATGACTTAAGGTTTGTGCTGCAACAGCGTTTTGTTTTAAAATGGTGGGCACCAGTTTGTAGTGACATTTCTATGATGTGACAGCTGGTTGTGAGCTGATGGTTATTAGAAGTTGTGCTGGCTGGCATCATTTATGCAACAATATTTAAACTAGCATTGCACTGAAGGTAACTGTCCAAGAGTCTGGATTTTGTGATAATTTTGTGGGTGATTTTGAGAGCACTATTTGATTATTCAACTTGATGTTTTTTTTGGAAGAAATAAGTGGATAGGACTGGCGAGCTTTGCTGGGCTGAATGGCCTGTTTTCGTCTAGAGTGTTCTAATGTTCTAATTTGGCAATGAATTCCAGCATGTGTATACCGTACTATGAGTTTTAGTTCAGATCTTGGTATAAGTACATTCTCTTTTTGACTTTCTCTTTCAACTTTCAATCTTTATCTCTAAATCTTTGCTGTCTTCTTTGTCAGAGAGTACAGCCAGGAAAACACAACCAAAGGTCCTCATCCTTGGAAATGTTTCACACTACCCTTTAGAGATGCCATTAGTGAAATTAAAAGTTATCGAGTATTCATGTAAATAAAATAACTCCTATGTACTTAAGGCTTCAGTTTACTGAGCACCCATAATGGACAAATGTTTCCTGACGAGAAAAAAATCCACAATTCTGGCAAGCTTAAAAGACTGCAGACAGAAAACAAGAGTACCATATAATCAAACAAGTTGCACTAACAGAAGTAATTAGTTTCTATTTAAGAAACTGTATTGAATAAAACTAGCAGCTACAGTGGATCTTCAGGGTACCGATCTTCCATTATCATCTATGATGCGCTGTCCAGTCTAGCACTCCTATTTTCTGTTATCTTATAATTTGCCAAAGGTTAACAAGAACTGTAACCTATGGCACAAGATAAAGGAAGTAATATCGATCAGTATTTCATACAGTGAATGTAATAATAGCTTAAGATATATCAGGGCATGAAGATCCTGGGCACACAGTAAACAATAGAGAACAGCAAATTGAGTTTTATGAGGAAATCTATGCCTGCTACTCATCCATTAATTAATATTATGAAAATCAAAGACATAAATTCACCTTACTACAAAAACAAAATCCAGTACAATATCCTGGTTTGACTTCTTCTCTTCCATTGTTCAGTCTGGCTTTGCTGCTCATTGTCAAGAATGAAATTCTGTTATGTAACAGTTTGTTGTCAATTTGTACAGTTATTGTTTTTTTCTATACAAAACTCCAGCCCTGAAGGCATCATATTCTTTAGGAAAGTTTTTTTTCTTTTAATGTGACACTCTTTGCAAATGATAAACAAAATTTGATTTTATTCCAACTACAGTACCTGTCTGTGTTCCTTTTTCTTAAAAGCCTCCATAATTCTAGAGTGGTATGCCAGCCCAGTTAAATTGATTATCTGCCAGCAGCCTAATCCATTTTACAAGCCTCATGTAATCCTGCCAAAATCTGCTTGCCACTGTGTCTCTTGTAATATGGATAATGAAGGAACTCTTGTTTATCTACACTTGGCTGCTTTGGACTTCTCCCAGCTACTGCACTGTCCCTTAGGAGTGTCTTAGTGAAAAAGTGTATTTTATCTGTATCAAAGGTCTAAATGCATTGTTGTTAAAATCAAAAAAAGAAACAATTGGTCATCATAGCATTTACAAAACGCTTATGAAGTTTAATCAAAATTTCTGTATTGGTTTTCAGAGAACTATGAGTATCTGATTTCTATAGACAGGCTTAAGCACTGCTTGTCATGCTAGTCACATGAGTTACCCCAGGCCTGTTTCTAGGATTCAGTTCAGATTAGTTAGTTTAACTTAATTTAGGCAAGCAGTGTGGCAATGTGGTTTAGACCACACAGTTCCTAGTTCATTCCCCATCTTAGACTCAGTGTGGGAAACTTTACTGTGATGTAAATGCAGAAAGAAAATTACATCCATACAAATTGTTGGAAAGCTTTGTATCCATCCATCCATCATCCAACCCGCTATATCCTAACTACAGGGTCACGTGGGTCTGCTGGAGCCAATCCCAACCAACACAGGGCACAAGGCAGGAAACAAACCCTGGGCAGCCCCACCTCAGGGCACACACACATACCCACCCACCAAGCACACACTAGGGACAATTCAGGATTGACAATGCACCTAACCTGCACGTCTTTGGACTGTGGGAGGAAACCGAAGCACCCGGAGGAAACCCACGTAGACACGGAGAGAACCCAGGTCTCCTAACTGCGAGGCAGCAGCGCTACCACTGCACCACCGTGCCGCCCCACTTTGTATACATTAGTCAAAAATTAATAGGTAAAGTATGCAACTCATTTTTTAATTAGTCTGAAATTTTATTACTTGCTGTGGCAGCACTGTAGAACAAAGGTTTCCAGCATATCTTCAGGGGGCTGTCATTATGTTCTCACGTAATGAGATATGTTTCAAGCAATAGGCTTTCTTTAAGATTCTTCTGTCAGAAAACAAATCAGTAATTCACAGGTAGTTAAAAAATGTATATAGTGACAGAGCTGTTGATAAAAGCTCTGATATCCATTGGGCTTCACAAACTGTGGCTTCAAAGAAAGGTCAAATGGAGATCATTGCCATGCCTTCCTTTTGCTGGTCAACCACAACAGTTATACTAGCACTGAATCAACATGGCGATTAATTCATTCAAGAGGACCAATGGATTATGACCACAATGTTTGCAATGGAGTTATCAATATCCAAGAAAACTATGAATAATAGGAAATTCGAAAATGTGTACATTGAGTTCCACAATGTCTAGCCATCTATATAAAAGCTACACAGATTTTAGATTCAGATTTGATCTTCTGTAAAAGACAATTAAATATTTTATCACAGATTGTTACAAGTGTTGAAACATGCACGTATCACTTTTTGAACCAGAGAATACAAATCAGCAATTGGAATGGTATCATTCAATTTCTCTTTAGCAGAAGTTTATTTTATAGGATGAAGAAGGTTTAACTTTGGCAAACTTTATGCTGTATAACCAAGACATTACCTGTGATGCATACATTCAAATTATTTACAAAAAATATCCAGAAACATATAACGAGAGCTCATCAATCTCTCCTGAAACCCTGCTTTGTTAAGACAATGAACAAATTGTACAAGTCCATCCATCCATTTTCCAACCCATTGAATCCGAACACAGGGGTCTGCTGGAGCCAATCCCAGCCAACACAGGGCGCAAGGCAGGAACCAATCCCAGGCAGGGCGCCAACCCACCGCAGGATACACACACCCACGGGACAATTTAGGATCACCAATGCACCTAACCTGCATGTCTTTGGACTGTGGGAGGAAACCCATGCAGACACAGGGAGAACAAGCAAACTCCACGCAGGGAGGACCCGGGAAACGAACCCGGGTCTCCTAACTGCGAGGCAGCAGCACTACCACTGCGCCACTATGCCGCCCCTATTGTACAAGTCTGAAAATACCATATGCATTCACAAAATTTGGGGGGACTGCACTTCCTTATCCACCCTACCACCCAGATCTTGCTCTCTCATTACTACCACCTCTAAGAAGGCTGCAAAGATGATGCCTGGGAGTGATGCTGAGGTGAAGAAGTGTCTGCAAGGATTCCGCCGAGTACAAGAAGAGAATACACGCTTGTTTCCAGTGTGGTTGAAGCTTTTTAAGTTGAAGTTATTTCTTTACAATAATAGTATGCATCAATTTGCAACATAAATTTGTGTTCTGAAATGAAGTATTTTTATACACTTTAAAAAAATACCAATTCTGTTCTTCAGCTTTAAAATAGGGGTGATAGGGCCAAGATCCAAACATGAAAGTAAAAGCCTTAAAACATACTGAATATGTTAATTTTGAAGCATCAAAGGTTTGAATTCAAGAAAACATGCCCTTCACATTTCTGAGGCATGCTCGTGAAAACAAAAGTAAAGTGAAAGTAATACATTTAATTGTAGATTATTGGTACTGCTATACTGCTGTATTATTTTGAGGTAAGATACAGTATGTTCCTGTTTGCTTGACTGCTCACAGTGGCTTTCATAGGTGGAGTTTTGACATTTTCCACAGGTGTGACCCCAATTTGCCAAATTTCAGTGGCTTCAGGTTGTATATTATTCTATTTTTGACCCTGCATTTCATTTTATTTAATGGTTATATTCTGCCATGCCTTGTAACAAATGAGAGTCTGCACAAAATAATGACGAGTGTCTAATATACTGTTAGCAGCAGATCTGTCTGTTAGTGCTGTTAAGTATTTCACTACATTTGCCAATGCCGGTGGCACATCCATACTCAAATCATATTATTTTCTTATACCATGTGTACTCAAATCATATTTCAATTTTTTAAGCAATGTTGGCATACATACTGAATCACTTACAGACGCAGTGGTTTATCAAAAGACACACACACTCAAATCAGATTTTTTCCTAAATAGTGCCTGCTGTATTGCTGTTTTGCAATATGTGTGCAATCTCGAGATGTGGATCAATACTTGATAACAGTTTAAAAAAGGAAGTATACATTCAATTTTAAGACTTTGTCTTCATATTTGGAAACTGGCCCCATCACCTACATTTTAAAATGTAATAACGGACTAGGCATTTTCTTTTAATTTATAAAAATTGTTTCACTTTAGAACACAGTTTCATGTGGAGAATTAAAATACACCATGATTATGAGGAAAGAACTTTGATTTGAAAAACACTAAACATATTTACATTTACAGCAGATATTTATGTTATACAGGGTCACCAAGGTGGTGCCCCAACTCTTTCACTGTCTCCTTTTTTACAATATATACTCAGTTTGAACAAATATAGTGCAGTTTATGTTGATCTTATAAGATGTTTTTGGAAAACTTACTTGCCAGCTAAATAATAACAAATATACTAAAGCCTTATTAAGCATTAGGAATATAAAATACTAGCCAACCCGTGGCATAGCATACGCCGCATAATTATTTATTGATGTGTGAACACTTCCTGAAAGACACAGTTGTCCAAATGGGGAGGGTTTGAGGATACAACTGTCAGTGGATACAGTTGTCAGAGGATACAACTGTCAGTGAATGAAAAGATGGAACTCTGGAGAGAGTAACATACAATTGTCCGTGACTGAAAACAGGCATATCTTTTTGAAAGTTTGTCCCTTTGCCTTATTAATTGTCATTGCAAATGCCAATCTAACAGGAAATTGTCTCTGTGTAAAAGTAAAAGGCAAATTTGAATGGGGTCAGGGAAATCCGGGGAATAAGGACAGTTTGTGAGGTAGCAGATGTGATGTCTTACACTCCAGTACATTGCGGTGAATGCTGGTAACAGAAAGTCTAGTGCCATTCAGAGACCTTTCTGAACATGCTAATGGCTACTCACCAGAGCATTACCTGAAAACACAAGATATTGTCCATGTTATAACTTCCTGGATGAACAGAAAGTAAGAGGGGCACCTTGTGAAGCTTTGAGTATTGGTATTTGTCAACATTCAATCAAAAATGGTGTCAGTAACTTGAGACTACAATCATCAAGATACATTACCAGTTGATGAAAGAGCAGGGGGATAGGGACTGCTGGTTATTTGGCAGATTATTCCCAGTGAAGATCCAAAAAATGTACTCACCTGCAGAAGGTTGAAATTGGAAGAGGCACCAGTGACTACCATTTCACTTCAAGTACTGAAAGCAGGGTGATTTAATCTTAATACAGCATCTTTCTTGCTAGAGCTACTGTTTATGCTGTTTGTCACATTTAATGTTTGCCTATCCTATTTATATGGCTGTATTTACCAGATGCTCATGCTGATTATCATTTTACTCTCTTCAAGAACTATTATCAATTTACAATAACAGCATTCGTAAAAATAGTTTTTGTGCAGATATGTGTTTTGACAATTTCCATTTAGGAAAAATTTTGTTTAAATTTACCAAATGGATTCTAATGCATTGTTACAGGATCACATTAAATTTTTCACCTGGCTCATGTGCTTGCTTTATCTAATCAGTCTAATATCTATCTACCCAGTCTCTTATCATATACATCTGTTTTAATTCTCAATCTGATATTATTGAAAACATACTGTAGTTGTAACATTCTGCGATGAAACATTAGATCATGTATCAATGGCTCCTTCCAATGAAGGCCTTCTTAATTTCACTGGTTTTATAGTACACAGCACAATTAATGTTTTTAGAGTCACTGGATGTCTTTTCTGATCCTAAAAGCATTCTCATTCCTCATTCTAGAGTACCAAAATGAGATGATAACTATTCCTTTAAAGAACTAGATACTGACTGACTGGGGTAAGGTAAACATAACAAGCTACATTTTATACCGCTTTTTAGCATTTATTTAGTAAATAAAAGTATTGACTTTGACTGAAATAACAGAATAGACGATGGCATAATAATAACAATAACAACAATTCTTTACATTTATATAGTGCTTTTCGGCATATACCCATAGTACATTGTTTGTCATTCTTGATTATATCCATACATATCATTTCTTCTTCTTCTTTCAGCTGCTCCCATTAGGGGTTGCCACAGCGGATTATCTTCTTCCATATCTTTCTGTCCTCTGCATCTTGTTCTGTTACACACATAACCTGCATGTCTTCTCTCACCACATCCATAAACCGTCTCTTAGACCTTCCTCTTTTCATCTTCCCTGGCAGCTCTATCCTTAGCATCCATCTCCCAATATACCCAGCATCTCTCCTCTGCACATGTCCAAACCAACGCAATCTCGCCTCTCTTACTTTGTCTCCCAACCGTCCAACTTGAGATGACCCTCTAATGTACTCATTTCTAATCCTATCCATCCTCGTCACACCCAATGCAAATCTTAGCATCTTTAACTCTGCTGCCTCCAGCTCTGTCTCCTGCTTTCTGGTCAGTGCCACTGTCTCCCACCCATATAACATAGCTGTTCTCACTACCATCCTGTAGACCTTCCCTTTCACTCTTGCTGATACCTGTCTGTCACAAATTACTCCTGACACTCTTCTCCATCCATTCCACCCTGCCTGCACTCTCTTTTTCACCTCTCTTCCACAATTCCCATTACTCTGTACTGTTGATCACAAGTATTTAAACTCATCCACCTTCACCAACTCTACTCCCTGCATCCTCACCATGCCACTGACCTCCCTCTCATTTACACACAGGTATTCTGTCTTGTTCCTACTGACCTTCATTCCTCTCCTCACTAGAGCATATCTCCACCTCTTCAGGGTCTCCTCAACCTGCTCCCTACTATCGCTACAGATCACAATGTCATCAGCAAAAATCATAGACAACGGGGACTCCTGTCTAATCTCGTCTGTCAACCTGTCTATCACCATTGCAAATAGGAAAGGGCTCAGAGCCGATCCCTGATGTAATCCTGCCTCCAACTTAAATGCATCTGTTGCTCCTACCGCAGACCTCACCACTGTTACACTTCCCTTGTACATATCCTGTACAACTCTTACTTACTTCTCTGCCACTCCCGACTTCCTCATACAACACCACAGCTCTTTTCAAGGCACCCTGTCATATGCTTTCTCCAGGTCCACAAAGACGCAATGCAACTCCTTCTGGCCTTCTCTAAACTTCTCCATCAACATCCTCAGAGCAAACATTGCATCTGTGGTGCTCTTTCTTGGCATGAAACCATACTGCTGCTCACTAACCACCTCATTATTTAACCTAGCTTCCACTACTCTTTCCCATAACTTCATGCTGTGGCTCATCAATTTTATCCCCCTGTAGTTACTGCAGTCCTGCACATGACCCTTATTTTTAAATATCAGCACCAGTACACTTCTTCTCCACTTCTCAGGCATCCTCTCACTTTCCAAGATTCCATTAAACAATCTGGTTAAAAATTCCACTGCCATCTCTCCTAAACACCTCCATGCTTCCATAGGTATGTCATCTGGACCAACGGCCTTTCCATTTTTCATCCTCTTCATAGCTGTCCTTACTTCCTCCTTTCTAATCCATTGTACTTCCTGATTCACTATCTCCACATCATCCAACCTCTTCTCTCTCTCATTCATCAGCCTCTCAAAGTAGTCTTTCCATCTGCTCAACACTCTCTCCTCGCTTGTGAGTACATTTCCATCTTTATCCTTTATCATCCTAACCTGCTGCACATCTTTCCCAGCTTGGTCCCTCTGTCTATCCAATCGGTACAGGTCCTTTTCTCCCTCCTTAGTGTCCAGCCTCTCATACAACTCATCATACGCCTTTTCCTTAGCCTTCACCACCTCTCTCTTCACCTTGTGCATTTTCTCCTTATACTCTTGTCTACTTTCTGCATCTCTCTAACTATCCCACTTCTTCTTTGCCATCCTCTTCCTCTGTATACTCTCCTGTATTTCCTCATTCCACCACCAGGTTTCCTTTTCCTCCTTCCTCTTTCCAGATGTCACACCAAGCACCCTTCTTGCTGTTACCTTTACTACATTTGCTGTAGTTTCTCAGCTGTCTGGTAACTCTTCACTGTCACCCAGTGCCTGTCTCACCTCCTCCCTAAACTCAACCTTGCAGTCTTCCTTTTTCAACTTCCACCATTTGATCCTTGGCTCTGCCCTCACTCTCTTCCTCTTCTTGTTCTCCAACGTCATCCTACAAACCACCATTCTATGCTGCTTTACTACACTTCCCCCTGCCACCACTTTGTATTCTTCAATCTCCTTCAGATCAACTCTTCTGCATAGGTTGTAATCTACCTGTGTGCTGTTTAACTAATTTAACCTTGTTAATACTTCTTAGATGATTTTGGTAATTAAATTAGATCATTAAAATTAACATATAATGCATATATTTAAGTTGCTTTGGCTTGTACTCATTCAGTATACAAGAAATTTCTTTTTTAAATGAGGTTCGACACTAAGACTTATAATGCATTTGAAAAAAGAATTATTGGTTGTAACTCAAAGCATTATTTGAAATAAGACATTTCCTAAAAAAAAAATAAGTGCTGTGGGATATAAAGGACTACAGTTACCAATTAGACAAATGTGATCTCTTTTAGGTTCACTTACAGGGCCCTGTGTGTTCTTGTCATAACTCATACTTGGAGAAGTCTGGTGTTGGCTGGGGATTTATCTGAAGAATACTTCCATAGATAGGCTTTTAAAGCTTCATCATGAAGAGATTATACCTACAGGGTGTCCCATAAGTAATGAATCACTGAGCCCATCATTTTTTGAGATTTTTTTCTTTTATTTAAAGTGAAAACAATAATTATGATGCCACTCCTTTAAGGGGAAAACATACCTGAATTTATGTACCAGATACAGTGTTCGTCAGATTGAAGACATTCTGTGAACAACTATGTTTTTATGATTTGGACTGAACATTATACTACGATACACCTGAGGAAGAATTTGGGAGTAACAGGGTAGCTTACCCATCTTCCATTTTGTTTTCAGTCCTGGAACACATCCAGAGGAATATTCTCCATATACTAACCCGTCCACACAGAGACAGGAAACAAGCGTCATTTGTAAGACCAACAGCAGAAAGGTCTCTCACCATTTTGAGACCTTATATTGATTTTTATTTAATAACTGTCATCTTTAGCCTTCTGGCTAATAAATGGGAATTTTCTAATGAAGCTTCAACCCTCTTTATTTTCATTTTCAGGCCCTACTATGTAAAATGGCCCTGCCAGTGCATGTAATAATTGCAACAATCAACACATTTTATATGTCCATTTTTGGTTTGAACTATGGTTTTCTACCTGGTAGAATCTGCTTTCAAGGTTGTTTGATCATTTTTTAGTGAACCAAAAAGTTTTGTTTTATTCCTGTTCCATTTCTTTTGTTTATGTGGCATAGTTGGATACAGCTCTTGACGATTTTTATTTCACAGGATGAAACGCTATAAATATGGCAATGATCACATTACACATTATGTCTCAGTAGATAAAACCTTTTGAACCTAAAATTTTGTGTCATTAGTTTCTTTAACAAGTTAGTGCTATTATCAGGTCTCATTTGTAGTTTTTGATCTTTTTGACTTCAGTTTCTGCCCTATGATTCTTGGTTTGCCCTCACGTTTCCATTGCCTTTTGTTGTTTGCCTTTTTTCACTTCTGACCAGGTTTTCCCATCTGACTACTATTTTTGCTTCATGTTCACGTCTTCTGGTTATATTCTACTCTAACAATAATCTTTTGAAAATAGCATGTCATTGCAATAATCCTACTTTGCTTAATAATTCTTAGTTTACTGAAGATATTTTCAGAAAACGGAGGATAACAACACCAAAATTGGTGTAAGTTTTTGTTAGTGAGTGATCTGAATTCATTTGCTTGGTCAATCTGGTAACATTGATGAAAATTTTAATAGATAATTTTCTGTTTCAGTCATAATGAAGTAAACGGTACATTTACTGTAACAGTTGCACACTTTCTCTTCTATAGTGTAAAGAAGCCAAAGAGATCACAATAGTCGCTTAACTGTGTACAACAATTGGGGAATTCTCCACATCAGCCGTTTAAATTATGCTGACTTGCTTTTAAAAACTTTTTAAATCCAACAATATCATGAAGCACATTGTGATCCTTTTGTAAGATATGTTATATAACATAATGTGGTGGTATTGTACCTAATGGAGTCTATATGCAGTAACAGAGGGCCTTCTCTTTCATGGTTGCTAAAATCCATAGGGAGCTCTGTGCTACGCTACATTTGGTAAATGAGAGACAGGAAGGAGAAAGCCATTATAAATTGCCTTTCATCTAAATATACTCATAATGGATGTATTCCCTTCTACATGCAGGCAGTGCAGAGAAACCACACAGGGTGCTTGATTATAGCACCATATGATAATGCTAAGGAAAGTCCATAAAGGAGCTGCTGAAAGGTATAAAGCTTTTCATTTTAAGCAAAACTGGCTAAGAGGAGTCTTACTATAATTAATGTATCATGTATTGCATGTTAAGAAATATAAAAAGATGATAGATGAAAGAAGATGTTGCTTAAAATTTAAATTCAGCAAGCATATGCAGCTTGGAAAAATTATAAAAATATACTTCAAACAAAACGCAGGGAAAAAATGTTGAACCACCTAGTAAATATTTTTATGGTAATGGGTGAACATGCTGTGTGAGAGTTACTGTGCCTCAGACTCTTCACTATGGTGGTCCTGAAGTGCAATGAGCAAAAACAAATCAGAAAGTTGGAAACAAAAAACACAAATCAGAAAATGCAAAAACAAATCAGAAAATGCAAAAATAAATTGAATACGCAAAAGCAAATCAGAATGTGCAAAAATAAACTGAATACGCAAAAGCAAATCAGAATGTGAAAAAACAAATTGAATGCGCAAAAACAAATCAGAAAATGCAAAAACAATTTGAATGTGTAAAAACAAATGAGAAAACGTGAGAACTAATTAGAAAAGCAAAAACAAACCAACGAATTGAAAGCGCAAAATCAAACTGAATATGCAACAACAAATCACAATATGCAAAAACAAATGAGAAAACACAAAAAACAAATTGTGCAAAAACAAATCAAAAACTGCAAAAACAAATTGAATGCGCAAAAACATATAAGAAACAACAAATGCAACTGGAGTAGCACGCAAACAAAATGAAGACTGCGCAAAGAAATTGAGAAGCATGAAAACAAAAAGAGCAGCGGATAACCCAAATCGAGGCAGAAAAAAACAGTGAAAACTGAAGTTGACGATTTAATCCCAGCTTTTCATCGAGTTGCTTGGTGGAAGCAAGAATGTTGTAAGGAGATTTCTTGTCTTTTGCAAATATTTTTATACTTTGGCAGAAATAATAACATCCGCCAGAGCAGTGTTTAAAGTATCACAAACATATTTCAGTATTTTAATTGGTAGAGAAGCTATAAGTTCATGACGATAGCACTCCGCATTTAAAAATGTTTGTTATTGACCTGTTTTTATTACATTAGTATACACGCTACGTGCATGTGTTATTTGACATGCGCAATGAAGTGCTTGTATGACAAGTTGTATTCCGAGTATTATTAATTTTGCTTAAACACCACTGTAGTTATTAGGCGTCAACCTAAAATGTACTGTAACGACTCGGGGGTGAGAGAGAAGGAGAAATGGAATCAGCCACTTTAAGCCAGATTGCTGGATGTGGCCCTAAAAAATTACAGTTCACTTCTTCAGTTCCTACATGCCACCTGGCTCCCAGAGGCGTTGCTAGGGTTTTCAGCGCCCGGGGACAACTGAAGATTTTACGCCCCCTCCTGTTTGCCAAAATGCAATGGGGAAGGGAAAGAAAATTTTAAAAAATGTATTTAAAATAACAGTATTTTAAGAAAAAATGACATACAAGTCTCCGAAAATGATAACGCCGCCTCGTGTTCTTTAAAATCTAAATCCGTCATCAGTTTTTGTAAGAAAAAAAATCATTTTTCGCATTTAAAAATGATTTTAAATAAAGTATATAGCAAATTATAAGGCAAAATAATTATATGTTTATAAAAACTGCATTACTAACAAGTTATTCGTACGAAAATATGATGGGGAAACGTCTAGACTTTTGCAGCCATCTACTAGAACACTTCACCAGAGCCCAAACAATTTTCTGTCAAACACATAAACACAAATAACTTGGCACAAAGAAATGGCATTTGCAACAACTTAGACAATTATACACTAATGCCTCATGTCAGTCGCGCGACCTGTTTAATAACGTCAAAAATGTTTCTGGGCGGGAGTCAAGCGTGTTGGAGTAGTGGAGGGGATAAATTATTGTCTGTTGGGTATACAGAACTCATAGGTGATTCGAAATCAGAAAGAGACAAAAAAAACATAGGAAAAAGATATCCTCATACTGGTGGAGTGATAGACTGATTATGCGAATGTTTTTTATTTACTTTTTAGTGCATTTAAGAATGGAAAACATTTCATTCTAAAATTTCGTAACATCAATTTGGAGCCCCCTGGATGCTGCGCTCGGGGACAGATGTACCCCCTTGCCATTTTCATCCCGTTCCGTGAGCCGACCCATGGCCAGCGTCCACATATGATGCTCACCGGAGGCAAAGCATCATAACCGATGAACTTTAAGCTGCTGGAGGAAGAGCGGTCGGCACCCCCTTGCACACATTACTCACGGGATTGCTTTTACAGATGGCATCTCCGGGAATTTCCGCTCATTTGGACGGTGCACGTCCTCCGGAGGAGCGTGTCCCTCTCACAATTACATCCAAGGTGCTATAGTATTGTCATTTGTGGATGAAACAAAAAACTATTTTACTTTGTTGAGCTTCTCATAGAATTCTGTTGCAAGAACAGTTTTGATCACTTCAGTCCCAGATGCAGTGCGATACGGGTAATTTGAGTTATACTTAGTTATATTTCACTTTCAGTATTGGATATCGCCATATTCGTAAAGTGTGTATTAAAAGCGACGAGCATTCCTTTTACTGTATGACAATTTTACGTTAAATGCTGAAGTATTTCATGTCTGTCTTCATATCCATCCATCCATCTATCTATCCAATTCACAACACAGAGAAGCCGAACCTGTTCTCACCGTGATAATATCTCGCACTGCCACCTGCTGGATTCCTCAAGATTTACGTAAAGTACGTGCGCAAGTATAAACAGTAACACGCTTGCGTAGCAGGAGCATCTGCTGCATCATGTTGCATGAAGTATAAACCCGGCTTTAGTGATCATTGATCCTTGAATTCACTAAAAACGTTGTGGCCTTCTTGTCTTTATTCTGGGGTGGAGAAACCTCAAGAGAACCACCGCTTCATCACAGTGTTAATGATATCACTTTAAATTATATATAAGGTCACTTAATCTGGACTCGCAAAATGTAATGTGTAAATCAAAGTTACCAAACTTACTTTGGTAATGCTATTCAACTGCATACTAACTAGAAACTTCTCTCTTTATTATAACCTTTTCTGTGCTGCCACCAAATAATCATCAATCTTCTAACTACAGTTACTAAATTACCATACACCAAATTAAAGTATACATTTAAGAGATTAAAATCTAGAAATAATATCTTAAATAAATGGGTAATGCGGTGATTAGTTCCAATGGCTCATGGATCCCGCATCCCAGATTGTCTGTGACAATATTTTATATTTTCCCTGTTTCAGTGGATTTTCCTCTGGGTACAGCAAGATTTTTCCCAAATTTCCAAAGAGATGCATTTTACCGTAAATGTTGATTAGAGACTAGCCCCATGTGAGTGTGCCCTGCAGTTCTCCTCTCCAGTGCTGCTAGTTTAGGCTCTAATGACTTTTTTGGACTAGGCAGATTCCTGGAATGAAAGGGTTTGTGTTAAATGAATTAGTTCCTGTGAACTGTAGATTATGATATTGTGTGAGTGTGGCCCATCAGGAATCAGCTTTGTATTTAAGACTGTTTACTCCCATGTGCCTATTGCTGCAGGGATAGACTTTGACTATTCCCTGACCTTCCATGATAGAGATTTGTTTTTTGTGCAGTAGTGTTAATTTATTTGAAACTTTTTTTTTTTTTTTAATAATTAACTTATAGAAATGTATCCTTTTGTCCTTACAAAATCGTTTGGATTTTGTATTGTAGTTCTTCAAGCTTCCAGATGAATGGTTCTTATGGATTTTAAATATGAGAAAACCACCTTATCAAAATGAATTATGAAAATTTTACAGTGGATCATACGTACAGTACAGGCCAAAAGTTTGGACACACCTCCTCATTCAATGTGTTTTCTTTATTTTCATGACTGAAGGCATCAAAACTATGAATGAACACATGTGCAGTTATGTACTTAACAAAAAAAGGTGAAATAACTGAAAACATGTTTTATATTCTAGTTTCTTCAAAATAGCCACCCTTTGCTCTGATTACTGCTTTGCACACTCTTGGCATTCTCCCGATGAGCTTCAACAGGTAGTCACCTGAAATGGTTTTCACTTCACAGGTGTGCCTTATCAGGGTTATTTAGTGGAATTTCTTGCTTTATCAATGGGGTCGGGACCAGCAGTTGTGTTGTACAGAAGTCAGGTTAGTTGGACGATCATTTATTTTTCAACAGGACAATGACCCCAAACACACGTCCAGGCTGTGTAAGGGCTATTTGACCAAGAAGGAGAGTGATGGAGTGCTGTAAATGGTCATGAAAATAAAGAAAACACATTGAATGAGGAGGTGTGTCCAAACATTTGGCCAGTACTGTATACATATTAGTATTTGGATTCTGGGCAGTTGTCAGATTTTTCTTATTATTATATGTTTAACTAACACCTTTGGCCAGTGTGATAAGATAAGGATACAATTAATTTTTACACATTTTTTCACAGCTGGAGTACAGGCAGCATAAATCCCTTGGTCTGTGCCAAAGAAGGAGTAGGTGGTAGGAGCTGAATTGGCTATGTTGTGGTTAAAAGTGTTTAGACACCACACCAGGCATCCTGCCTAAGATAACATAAAACTTCATATTAATATGCTGTAGAAGGAGAAAGTCAGTTTTAAGGTTCAAACTGCAGCGGGATTAATAAAACCAAATATATAATAAAGTACTAATATGTGATCTTTGATTTACCTAACCTTTTATTTTTGCAAATATGTTCTTCTCATGAAGCTTTTTTTTTTTTTTTTTTTGCAGGTTCTGTGACTTGTGACATTACCAAGTAGAAGAAATAAGAACTCCAACATACATCCAGAGCTTCTTTTTTATGACCTGAATGTTGAAGTGAATGTTTTATAAAGTCAAGAGCTCATATTTATGACTATTCTGGTATAACATTAATGCAGAAATGAAATAGATGCTGGGTTTGTGTTTTATTATGGGGGGGGGGGGGGGTAAGGCACAGGAATGACGGCATTAGCCAATGTCATTTGGAAATGTGTAGTGTGGAAATGAGAAAGAAGATGGGAAACAGCATTCAGAAATAAAGTTTTCCGAAAAGTGTCATGTTTTCTGGCAAAATGTAATGTGGAAATAACATCCACTATTATGAACATTAAAATCAAATATCAGTATTTTTTTTCTTTAAAAGACCACCAGGAAGTAGGATTTCAAAACAATGCAAAAGCAATTCTTAACAGAAGGAGGCACTGATTATTTTTTTTACCAAGCTTATTTTAAATTTCATGTATATATTGATAGAATGATGCATTTTTCAATATAGTCAGTGATATACGGGTGCTATGTTCCATAATGCGGAACGTTAGCCATCTGAACTCAAAAACAATGTACACCACATTTACTCTAGTAGATTTTACAAAGTAAATTATGACTGGCGTACGTCTGTATGTTATAACTTGGACTTTGTTTTTATTTTTAGATATTTATTATTTCATTTGGACTTTGTTTTTATTTTTAGATATTGTTTCACAACATATGTCTTGCCCTATAAAATAATGGATGTTTCATTTTGGGAGTTTTAGAAGTCAAGGAATGTAATGGTCTGTTTTTTGATTGATGATGTTTTTGATGACATTCATTTTGACACTTATCCTCCTGAGGTACCATATTGTTGTGCAGCAATTGCTTGTTTGTTATGCAGGGTTGCCAAGCAGTTGCCAGGGAAGAGGCCTAGAAGTGTGTGACCCATGACCTAATTACCGCAGTGGTGCAAAGGTCAGCATCATTCACTCCTACTGCCCGAGTTTGTGACTAATTCTAAACTTATTATTTTAAAGATATTCCTGTGTGTTGCTTTCTGTTCTTCAACTTTGATTTACATCCTGTGTTTTGGCAATTTTATTTTAAGGGACAAAAAGAATTACTAGGGAGTGAGATCTGGCGAAAAATGAGAGTGCGAAGGAACAGATACATTGTTTTTAGTCAAAAAGTCTTTGACTAACAACGCAGTGTGTAAGCTGTGAGCTGTCATGGTGTAAAATCCAGTTTTGGGTGTACAATTTCTCTGGAAGTTTTTTCCCTGATGCTTTCCCATAGATGTCTCAGCACTTCAATGTAATATCACCAATTAACTGTCTGTCCAGTCTTTATGGGAGTATGTATTTTGGACGGGTGGAAGGAACATAGGATGCCAATTTGAAGTGCTGGGCTGCCAGCCCTTTTAAATTCAGTAGCAAATCATAAAAAAAATAGGTACTCATGGGTGTGATATAGAACATAATAGAAAATAGTTTTAATGAGTGGGTCGCAGCTTCGGCGCTCTGCCCTCAAGGTTGTCTGGGTCAAAATGAGACAACGATATTTGGTGGTATTGCGCTCAAGATGTCTTCAAGATGCATCTTTTTGCTGCTATGGAGGAGAAACAGATGACACTGTTAGTGGCAGCACCCTCTCTTGCACCTTAGCCCTTAAGGTGTTCTTCTGGCACATATGCATGACAGTGTGTGTGTGTGTGTGTGTATGCACATACGTGCATGCACATAGTGGGCAGCAGAAGGGGTCTAGTGACTTTAATTCTAAAGTTACTCGAGTGGTTGGTGCTCTGTACTAATGCCTTTCTCTCTTCCTCCCTCTGCAGACTGGATGATTGATGGTTACAACACCTCTGACATTGCTTCCGGTGTCCATCCACCTGGACGGAAGGACACAAAGCCAGAGCCTCCACCATCTTTGACAGTTTCTGTTCTGAACTTATATCAGCAGACATGACTCCACAATAATTGCGTGTCTTTTGTTTATTTTTCAAAACCAGTTTTACGGGGCAAACAGGCTGGTACCCAACTCTTTATTGTCGTCTTTTCTCTTACAATATATATTTACATAATGTAGGTATAGTCTATATTTAGGGACAGTTGTAAAAGAGGCACGGGGGACATTGTTTCTGATTATGCCCAAATTCACATGGCTATTTTCTCTCCATAGTAAAAAAGTAGACATCCAGTGATCCTGACCAATTCACCCTCCTCTTCTCTCTACCAGAATATATAACACCCAAGGACCCTCACTTTGGTATCAAGATGTACTAATGTCGACTTCCTTTGTGAAGAGTACACTGAAGGCTGAAGTAGTGTAGTGCTGTGAGGCTATTTAAATTCCTTAACCTCTCCTTACCTGCCATTGAATGTCTTTTTTCCCCCTGCCTAGGACCCCAATTCTTTTCCTAGCTCTAAGTCTCTTTTCACTTACAGATGTGTATACAATATATCAGACAGCAGTGTTTGAACTGTTAAAATACATCTTCAAGATGAGTAATATAATAAAACAAATCCCTGCTTTGCTCATGTGTTTATTGAAGCTGAGCTCTGAGTTTACCATATTTAGGAATTCCTTTGCTAGACTCACTGACCCACACATCAGATGCACCTTTGTTATTTAATCTCTTTTGTTGTAACATATTTTTTTTTTCAGATAGCTAGAAGGCCTGACATCTGTGTTCTACTTTTCACTGCAAACTTCCTAGTGCTTATCTGTAAAGCATGATGGATTCTTGCTCAAGTACTCTACAAGGATCTTTATTGGAACAAACAGCCAAAGAACAATTGAGATGGGAGCTTCTTCAGTGACTGATAAGGTTCATAACAAACTGCACTTTCAGTACAGTGTGTGAGTGTTCAGATGAAAGTGATGCACAAAGTAAACCGTCCATTGGGGCATTGAAAAGACAGAAAATATCTGAACAGTGAGAATAACAGCATGTCTTGCGACTACAAGGCACAGTGCATTAAAGAGTAGGCATATTTTGATTTTGGTTCTATGGCATTTCACACAAAGCTTAACATTTTATTTATAACTCAAGCACCTAACATGAAAATCTAGACGATAAGAGAGAACTATTTAGAAATTATGTAAATAATTAAGGTTTTTTATTAACAAATGCTGATTTAAAATATTGTAATGCACAAAGTATATACTGGGTGGCTTAGTACCAAAGCAGCTAGCAGTGCTGCCTCATATCCTCAGGGACCTGGATTCAATTCTGTATCTGATCATTATATATGTGGAATTTATACTCTCAATTTGCGTAAATTGGAATGGTATAATTAAACAAGGATGTGTGTATGTGCATCTGAGTATGCTACATGATGGAGCCTTCAGCAACATTGTGTTATAATATAACTTATAACATTTTCATTCAAATCAGATAATAGCCTAAAACCATTGTCATCATTTAATAATAGTCTGCTGGACTGTTTCTTACTTGTAAATGTTGCACATAAATTACTTTTTTATTTTTAATGTAGCTGAGCCTTTAATGTTGGCATTACAGGCTGCTGTAAAGTAATTTCTTTCCAAACATTTAACAGTTTGATTTTAAGTGACTGAATCAAGGAGACACCAATATGATAGACCAATAGAAGTAACAAAACATGGAGTCACAATTTGCTCAGGACAGCACTGACATTACTTTTATAGAAATTCATATGCTGTTAGTCATGGGGTGAGCAAGGCAGGACACTTAATGATTTTATAATTTAGCAGAAAGGCAGTCTGATATTTTAACTCATTCCAATCTAGGGACTTGGAGAGCATAGGGTACCAAGGAGGAACCGTTCCCAGACAGTGTGTCAGTCCATTACAAGACACACTCATACAAACACCCACCTTCAGTGATCCTGGACAAATTCCGAATCATCAGTCCAGCAGTATGCGCATCGTTAAGTTAGAGAAGGAGACCTGAATGCTTTAAATACAAGTGTGTTACTATGATATCAATGTTCTGCAAAGCAGATGGAATATAAAGTGAAACAAAAAAAGGTTAAAAGGGAAAAATAATTCTCAGACTACACATGATGCATGCTCTATAGTCCTATACAATAAACCAAGCCATGTCTTTTATACATTTTTTTTTTCTGTTATCACAAAATATGCAACATTTTTTACAAGGTGCGACTGATTCTATTTTTTATGTGGGGATCTAATTCAAACCATCCACCATTTCATAGTTTACAAAGAATTTGATCGAATAGAAACTTTTCATTTAAATAGTACAGCCATGGGCACCTAGTGGAAATGTTTGGGAAGTGCACTGAAATAGGATATCAGGAAGCAATTCAATTGCATGAAAGGTTGCGGAAATGTTGAACAAATTATGGAGATGTGCAGTTAAAGTGGAGACTTGGATAACTTTTAAAAGTATCTGAATAAAATACTGGGGCAACATAGCACTCTAGTAACTGAACTTGACCGTCCAAAACACAGTGAGACAATACTCTAGACGGAACATTCCACTTTGAGACTTGCTGTCTAACACATTATCCATTTAGAGGACAATATTACCCAAATTTACATCTATACGGAATTGTATTTTCCAAACTGCCTAAGCTAATTTCTCTCTTATATAAATACTAGCTGTGTAAGCCTGTGCTGTAAAAAGCCCGGAGTCCTAGAAACTGAAATGTAGAGATGTCAGGTAATTGAAAGGAAACACTCTGGGCATCTCTCTCCTAGGAGGATTCATTTTGCCGACGTGCTCGACTTGCTTGTGCATTAGCAGTGGGAGGAAAAGTAAAAGGGATACCATTTTGCCGAAGATAGCGGCTGGGTGATTTTGTCTTTCTTCTGAGGTTTTGTTTTGCTGATGTGCTTGCCCTGTTGTGTTATTAGTGGCTAAGCGAGTTTTCTGTTTCCTTGGAGGTGGAGCCCTTACCCCGACTTCACCTCTCACTTCCGGGCTGGACAGACACACACACTTCCACACGTAGATGTTTATATACTGTATAAGATATAAATATACAGTGTCCTCCATAATGTTTGGGACAAAGACATTTTTCCTTGATTCATCCCTCTGTTCCACAGTTTAAAATTACAAATCATATAATTTACCATGTAGAAATGAAAACACTCCTTCCACATGGTTCCCCCATTTCAGGACACTGTAATGATTAGGACATTGCAATGGCAGGCATTTTAAAGCAGTCATATTTCATCTTTGTGTCATATCCCTTGCCTGCAATGACTGCTTGAAGTCTGTGATTCATTAAAAAACCACGTGCTGAGGATGTTCTCTGGTGATGCACTCCCATATCTGTAATGCTGCCGTCTTCAGCTCCTGCTTAATTCGGGGGCTTGCCCCTTAAGTTTTTTCTTCAACGTATGGAAGACACACTCAGATCATGCAACTGGTTTGGCCATTGAAGAATGTGTTCCATATTTTAGCTTTGAAAAACTTCTGTGTTGCCTTTGCAGCATGCTTGGGATCATTATCTTTTTGTAGGATGAACAGATGTCCAATGAGTTTGGAGGCATTTACTGAAACTTGATCAGATAAAATGTTTCTATCCACCTCAGAATTCATTGTGCAGTTACATCAATAAAGAAGATAAGTGTGCCAGTACCTGTGACAGACATAAATACCCAAGCCATAACACTCCTGCCACAATGTTTAACAGATGAGGTGGTATGCTTTGGATTTTGGGCAGTTCCTTTTTGTCTCCACAATTTGCTCTTGCCATCAACTCTGATACCAGTTCATCTTTGTCTCATCTGTCCACAAGATCCTTTTCCCAGTTTTCTACGGGCTTTTTAAAGCAATCTTTCATAAACTGTACTCTGGCCATCCTGTTTTTGTAGCTAACTAGTTAATCGCATCTTGCGGTGTGGTTTGTGTATTTCTGTTCATAAAGTCTTCTGCAGATAGATAGATTGACACATCCACATCTGCCTACTGAAGACTGTTTCTGTTGTGTCAGACAGTGTGTTTTGGGCTTTTTCTTTACCAAAATGAGGATTCTTCTGTCATCAATAGTGGAGGTCTTCCTTGGCCTACCAGTCCCTTTGCGATTACTGAGCTCACCAGTGCGTTCTTTCTTCTTAATGATATTCCAGACAGTTGATTTTGGTCATCCTAAGGTTTTTCTGATGTTTCTAATGGTTTTATTCTTGTTTTTTCAGCCTCATAATGGCTTCTCTAACGTTCATTTGCACAGCTCTTTTGCTCATGTTAAAGAATGGCAACTACAGACTCTAAGGGTTTGTCTGTAGATAGAAGCAAGAACCTGAATAATCACAAACACCTGTGATAGTAATTGTCCCAAATATTATAGTATCCTGAAAATGGGGAACCATGCATAAAACGTGTTGTCATTTCTACATGGGACGGCCAAAATGTACACTTTAATAATTTCTGAATTATTTGATTGGTAATTTTAAAGTGTGGAGCAGAGGAGTAAATTGAGGAAAAATGTGTATTTGTCCCAAATATTATGGAAGGTACTTTACGCGTGTCTCTATATATCTACCAGAGGGTTACCCCCTGCTCGTTTCGCTCGCCAACCCCCCTGCTCACTTCACTCGCCAGCCACTTCGAGTCTCTGCCGCTCACGTTATGAAGAGGGGGGCAGAACGCACCCCAAGGAGACGCGGTTGCTCCTCCAAAACCCCCTCTTAAACGGTGATACTGTGGGAAACAAATAGTTTTTTTTACCTCTTCTTTGCTCAATCAGCTGCTGCGTTGCTGGGTTTAAAAGCCTGTACAGCAACTATCCCACTCTTTGTCTTTTATTTCCGACTCCGGGCGTGGTTAAATCTCTTGGCACAAATTCTCGTCTCGCGGAACATGAGTTCTTGATATTTTTTAGTCTATAAGTTAAAAATGGAATAAAAATCTGAAAATCTAACAACACCACATTAAAGTTTGATAAATTCTCAAAAGAATGATACCAAACATATATATGTAGGTTTCAAAATAAGCTCAATTTAAAGCGTGACAAAAAATGTGACATAAAAACATCACCGTTGCACTTTTAGGCTTAGGATTTTATATATTGTAACGTAAGGTGCTATATTACGCCCGACGGGGCACAGATTGACACACAGACGTGTTAAAACACAAAAAGATTTATTTTTCTTCACCTGTGGGGCATGTCTTCCCCGTGAACCCCACAGGCACAACACAGTCCCAATAAGCACAAGTAACTGCAAAACACTTCCTTCTGGCACCACCATTCCTCCTGACAAGCATTGTCCTCCTCCCGACTCTGGCCCATGAGTGGTGGTTGCTGGCCCCTTTTATAGCCCACTCAGAAGTGCTCCAGGTGCTTGATCACCTGTTTCCGGTTGCACTACTGGGTGGGGCTGAAGACTCGTCCAACCGGGCTCAGGAACCCATGCAGCGCCCCCTGACGACCACCCCAGATCCCAACCATGCTATGGAGGACTCCATCTCCCATGGAGCCCTGCGGGAAGCTGAGGCACCACCGTTAGCCAGGGAGGCTGCCACCAAGCGTCCCGGGGAAGGTGTTGAGCAGCCCATGGTTGCTCCCCCGGAACATATGTCGAAGGGGCATCCCAGCCGGTCAAGGGACCAGGTCGTCAGCCACAATATATAGAGTAGATCTATCTATCTATCTATCTATC
>JANRMT010062792.1:1099182-1143936 GCA_026402145.1 Polypterus bichir lapradei | reverse complement strand
GAAGCTCATCGAGAGAATGCCAAGAGTGTGCAAAGCAGTAATCAGAGAAAAGGGTGGCTTTTCTGAAGAAACTACAATATAAAACATGTTTTCAGTTATTTCACCTTTTTTTGTTAAGTACATAACTCCACATGTGTTCATTCATAGTTTTGATGCCTTCAGTCATGAAAATAAAGAAAACACATTGAATGAGAAGATGTGTCCAAACTTTTGGCCTGTACTGTATATTGTGAGAGAAAATTGTCTATAGTCCTATTGAGCTCTGGAGTGCTCATGTTTGTGAGAATATTGCTGAGAGTAAGATGTGTGTGTCTGGCTGCCACTTCTCGATGGTGTTAGTTCAATTGTATCATTTGTTGGGTTATATCTACTTGGATGTCTTCTTTGTATTTATTTTTGCAAACTATATCTACCCTCAGTAGTATGTCCTTTGCTCTCTATTGTGTTTCTTCAACCTCCAGGGTCCACTATGCATCATTATGGTGTTAGCCTACAGAGTTTTGCAGATGATACCTATCTGTTGATTCTTCTAATCCTTTTGAAGCATTTCATTTTGATTTGTTTTCTTCATGATTGTAAAACGTACATAACACACCACATTCTTAACGTGAACAGTAAGAAATCTGAAATTCTTACAGACTCAAGATCCACTCTATTAGAATCTGGTACTGTTAATTTTCTTCATTGACAATTGTCTAATACCACTTAGTACGTAGATAAAAGTTTAAAGTGTAATTCTTAACAGTTCTTCCTTTTGAATGTCATATAAATTGTGTACTTTGGGTTTCGTATTATTATCTTCACAGAACTGATGTGTACATTCATTACTTCAAGATTAGTTAGCTGGTAAACAGGCTTCAGTTGTTTCAGAACTTGCCTGAGTGTTTACTTAGATATACTAAACTTAGGATCTTCTATTATTTAGATTTGCTGCCAGTTAAATATCAGATCACCTCTAAGATTATTTTAGTTATATACCATATAATAATAATAATCCCCAATAATTTGGTCCCAGTTGGAGTACTTGATTGATATTCCTTCTCACTTGCTCCATTCATCTGAAGCTGATTTTCTTTTTGTTCTGAGATTTCAGGATTTTTCACTCTGCCTCAACCAAAGTTTGGAATTCAATTTTCCAACATATTAGATTTTCAGGTTTCAATGTTATTTTTTAAAAAGCAATTCAAATTTAAATTGAAAGATCCCTATGCAGGTTCCTCTAAACGCTAACAGTTGATAAGGACTGTACAGAGTTGTCTGGCAGCTGCTTCAAACACCTTCAACCTGATGTCATCAGGGTCACCTTATTTGCCAGGATGGATTTTCTCTAGCTTTCGTCTTAACTGATTCACTGAGAAAAAAAAAACATCTGGAAAGGAAGTGGAATGCAGGCCTTAGAGATGGTGCTCTTATAGGGGGCAAAGCAGGTAAGTAAGGAAGCGGGCAGTTAGGACAGAGAAGATCAAGCATTAAAAGAGGAGGGCCTGACTGGTGGATGGAAATAAAACTGGTTAATAAACTGATTTAGCTCAATGACCCTGTCTAAGTACTTCTTCACCATCCAATTACTAATTTGCTTGTAGCTAGAGGTGCTTCTTACCCTGTTCCGGACTTCTTCTTTTACACTTTACAGCTGCAGTTGGTCAGCAGATACAGTATTTCACATTTCACATCATTTTTGAGAATAAACACAGACAATACTATAGACTATAATTCATTGAAAAGGTCTCTTAATGTCTTCACTGTATGCCATAAGAAGTGTATATTCCAGTTTGCCCAATCTATCCTTAAGGTTTCCTTGGCCACTTCCTCACAGTGCATTTGATAATTACCAGTTTTTGAATGATTTACATTAGTATAAAACTGGTCCACAGTGGTATTTGCTCTGGTTGTGCATTCTACAAACTATGATAACTTTGTTAAGCTGAAGGAAGGTGAGACATGATTAAAATACCCAGAAATCATCATGAAAGGATATTGATGTTCTTTTAGCAAGTTCATCACTATAGAAGATTTTAATATAAATCATGTGTTAAACATGAGACCTTGAGGCATGTCACTGGGGACACGGGTCACCTTATCTCACGGGAAGGATTTAGAAGTAACCCAATTTTTGTATCCTGTTTGTTCAAGTAAAATGGAACACAACCCAGAAGAACTGTGATGTCATTTCCACCCCAGCTGAACAATGCTCCACCCTTTCACTTCAGCCTCTCTAAATAAGGTCACCTGATGATCTGAGCCCTGTTAGAGAAGACAAAGGAATCACCAAGAAAGGACCTCTCGAGACCAAACCCATGTTATTGTGACGTCTTCGCGAAAACCTGTTTTTCTTTTATCCTGTATCTCTTTTTGCTAAAAATAATCTTTGAAATTATTCAATTTCTTAATTATCTAGATCAGAGTCTCCAACTCCAGTCCTGGAGAGCTACTCTGAATGCAGATTTTCATTCTAACTCTTTTCTTACTTAGTGACCAATTTTTGCTGCTAATTAACTATTTCCCTTTATTTTAATTGACTTTTCTTGAGACTCTGACCGCTGAATTGATTCTATTTTCCTTAAACAGCACCTAAACATAAATTTGATGTGAAAGGAGCCAACAGATGACCAACCCTCAAACTCAAACCCTCATTCAGTTTCTTAACTTGAAGCCAATTCTCGTTACTAATTAAATGCGTTATTTAATTCCATGGTGCTCATTCTTCCGCTATACTGTATAAATCCTGGTCAGTGTGAAAAGTAACACACGTGCACGCGCCTGCTGTCCCGCCCTGTCTCCTCCCAGAATTACACCTCTTTGAATATGCAAATCAATATAAATAGCCCTTAAGCTCAGCGTTCTGTGAAAAGGGAATGGCAAAAGCATGGGGGAAATAGAAGAATTTCAGCGAATACCAAGTGGAGGCAAGGAAAAAAGTACTATTTGTTGGTTTAAACAGTGGTATAAACAACAAAAGGAAGTTGATCAAGTGACATAGAGTGTCAGAGAAACTCGAAAGCTCAAGTTCATAGTCACACAGTGTCCGAAATAAAAAAGAAGTTGTCAGATATCAAAGTTGCCGTGAAAAGGCGAGTCATAGCCCACCGTTTGAGTGTCATATGAAAGCTTATTAGGGTACAGAGAAAAAAAAATAGGCACACAGTGGGGAAAAAAGCATGAAATGTTAACTTTAATCTCTAAATTTTCACTTTAATCACATAGTTTATTTTGTCATTAAAGTAGAACATCATAAACTTCATCTTAAAATTGTTTAATTTACTAGTTTCTCAAATCCCATCGTAACGAAAGTAGCACGTTAAATGCTTTGTTTTGTATTTGAATCTTCTATGTGCTCTATGTGTGTGAATCACTATGTGCTTCTTAAACCGTCTTTCTCTTCCTCCGACAGGACACAGAATCCATTACATTCGTGATATTACAGCTCTCTGAATAATTAAAATACTGAGATGTATACTTGATATCACTTTCATGATGATAGGAGTTAAAGCATGTTATTAAACATGGGAACACGATGGCGCAGTGATTGTTCATGCCTCACGCAAGATGCTTGCTGTGCCGTGTGCTACCTTCAATGAAATAATTTATTGCAGCAGTACTGTCTCTTTCAAATGTACTAACCTCCAATTCCTGTCCTTCCTTTTCTTTCTCCAAATACCCAATCACCACACAATCAGCTCTGTAATAGACGTTAAGCCATCTGTAAGCTTAGAACGCCGACTCTTCAAAAGTTTTAAGGAACATTGAAATATCTTCGTAATACATGTTAAATTATTCTATCCATCCAGTGTCGCACCAGTCCCAGCAAGAATACAGCACGAGGCAGGAACAATCCGTGAACGGAGCGCCAGCTCCTTGCTAGCGCTGCAACACCGTGTCCTCACATGTTTATTTATTAACAATATAGATTATTTAAATTAAGTTAAAGTTTTATTTTGCTGCATTTCATCTTAAAAATAATATCATCATCATATGTAAATATGCTCTTTATAAAGTGGCTCAGGTTGTGCAATATTATAACTGTAGTGCAAGTTTACAGTGAGGTAATTGTACTTACTGTATAAGTACAAACAGTTCTACAAGGAGCACTTGATGGACTGATTGAGTGCATTTATAGTTCTTGGGATGAAACTGTTTCTGAACCATGAGGAAAGACTCTGAAGCGTTTGCTGTATGAGAGCAGTTTAATAGACAGCATGGCTGAGGCAGCGTGTGCTTGATGCTGTATACCAATAATTCTGTTTCCGATCACCTGCTGTACAGCTGTGATTCCTCACTCAGATACAGTGATATAAATACTCTGAGTGGTGCAGTGAGAGTAATATGGAAAAAGATGATCCGCTGTGGCAACCCCTAACGGGAGCAGCTGAAAGAAGAAGAAGTTACAAAAATATTTAATAAACAAAAAATGTAATTACTGACCATTGGATGAAGTAAATAAGAAATGTGAAACGCTCCAAGTTTCATATCAGTTAACTTAAGTCGCCGAACGCACCTGTATATTACGCCTTGCGTACACTGGCTAACTTGTTAAACTCTTCACTATAGTCTTATAGGCAGCATGGCATCTCTGTGTTTTAGCATATATTAGTAATTTGATTTTTGTTTTTTGTTTCCCCATAGTAACATCATCACTTCAATGTTTTGTACTTTTTCAATGATTCAACATATTAGAGGCCTGCTTTCCAACGAAGTTAAGCCTATGTAAATTGTTCGCACTTAGATTGAGGAGGTGTAACATGTCTTCCACCATTGTCACCAATAAAACTAGACCAAGTCTTTTACCAGTACACCTATGGGAATTCATTCATGTTTATTGAATTTTATCATGAGTTATTTTCAGCTTCTTAACAGGCTTATTAAGGGAGTGGCCTCCTTATCAAATTCTCCCTCGCAAAGATAGATGGAACACAAGGAGATTCAGTTTGCTCAATGAGACACCCTGGCCCCAAGGGTCTCTAATCAAAATTAATGGGTTTTTTTTTTTTGGAACCAGTTAGCTGTCACTCTGATTCAAATATTGAATGCTGCTATTTTCTCCACAAAACAGTTCTTTGATAAATTTGTCTATGATTACTCTTCATTCAAAGCCAGGTTATAAGCCTCACTGATTGTTCCAATTACATTAATGAATTTCAATGCAAAGATACTGTCAACGATTCTCACAATGATTTCCAAAAGGAGTTACTCATTCTCATCGTGACTCTGCCTTCTTCATATAATTGATGCAGACCCTAGTATGTCCACTGTATGAAGTGGTCTTTACTCTATAGTTTGTTTGGTTTTAGTGAGGGGTATATTATTTTGATCAAAACAATATATTCCTCTTGGTTACCATTTCTTCTTGCCAATTTGGAAACGTCCCATACTTTTTTATATTTTTAAAGGAGTCAGACAGGGCTGTTCTTTGTCTCCTTTACATTAAACATTTTAGAACCCCATCCCATCACTGTCCATGATAAGGTGACTGGATCACCTCTACTAGAATGAAAAGTATGCAGTAACAATTCTTTGTAAACAACTGATTTTTTTTTTTGCCTTTTTGTAAATGCATGTCATAACCTCCTCTATATTCTTCACCTATTTGTTTCAAATATGACTATTTCTGGATTCAAAATGAATTGGTCCAAATCTACATGTTACATATATATATATATATATATATATATATATAAACCAGCACAATGCACCTCCTTTTTACTTTCTTGTATACGAAGTTTAGGGAAAGTATTGGAATCATCCAAAAATTCTATTTCGTTCTATTCATTTTAGACCTCCTGGAGTCTGAAAATACCATTTTTAGAACTATGTCTGTATGTCTGTGTATGTGTGTATGTATGTAAGCCAGATAACTTGAGTACACTTTCACGTAGGTCAACCAAATTTTGCATACAAGTATTAGGTACAAAACGTAGATTTTTATCAACTTTTGAGCTATTTCTGTTAACCAGAAGTGGTACTTTACCTTTAATTCATGCAACTGCAGAGTCCATTTTATTCAACTTTACTTTTACAATAATTGTTCAATATATTATTAATTTAATTTGATGTATTGTTGTTGGTTCTTTAATGTACATACTATAAAAATATATCATTATCTTGCGGTTTACTCCTCAAATATCCATGCCCATATCTGAGTATACGAGAAAGTCTAGGGGAGACCACTCCTGATTATTACTTTTATCTTCAAATTAAATCAGTTCTCAGAGTGATACTCCCGTATCCTTTCTTCTTAATCCACATGCTCTTTTAAAATGTATTCCTACTCTTTTTTTTCTTTCTATCCAGAGTGAAGGTATTGGTAGCTCTTTGTGTTGTTTTGGTTAAATTGGCCTTCATGCCTTTGCAGTTACACTCATTTTGGAAGCATGACCTACTATCCTCATCCCCACTTTCCAAAAATCCTAGTCATTAGCATACTTTATTTAAATTTGAGGAGGCTACACACAGGAAAAGCCAAAATACCAGACAAAGGTATTCCTCATGGACATACAGCTTGTGCTAACCAACATTGTGGTATCTCCTGTCACCTGTTTAGTCTGTCACTGCAAAAAGTGTCACTTGTGGCAGATTGCCGGGGTCATTACCTGGCCAGGATACCTGGAGGAACCGGAAAGGGACATTAATAGCTTCCGGTCACGAAGGGGCAACCACCCTGGACAAAGGGATGACCACGGGAAAGGGACAAAGAGGGTCTGGCCTGTTGGGATCCGTGGCCACCGCCAGGGGGCGCCTTAAGCCTCATTGGACCTGGGGAACTATCACTTCCGCCACACCAGGCAAGATGGTGGATGAACCTGCCAGGGACGCCCAAAGTGCTTCTGGGGCAAAGGGCAGCACTTCCGCCACACCAGGAAGTGCTGGCGGAAGATCGTCACCAGCCACCTGGAGCACATCCGGGCAGGAATAAAAGGCACCGCCTCGCTTGAGTCGGGAGTGGGAGCTGGACGAAGCTCCCAGGAGGAGATAGGCAACCAAGGACTGAGGAAGAGAAGGATTATTGTGGTGATTTATTTGCTGAGTGCACTGTGTGGTGTTCGGGACTTTAATCCTGTATTTAGTGTTGATTAATAAATGTGTGAGTTTTATAAAGATGTGGTTTCCGACTGGTGGTGTGCGGACAAGTCTCACACACTGCTGTGAAACACATTCTTACCTGTTCCAGTTAGAAATAAGGCAAACACCTCTTTATGTAATGTCTACATACCATTGGCCTCTACGTCCCATATTATGAAGAAATTCGAGAAGCTGGTCCTGAACTATATGTTTCCTCCTGTGAAAGATCACTTGGACAAACTGAAATTTGCCTGATGAAGAAAGATCAGAGTGCAAAGCTTATATCCGTCTGGACAAAGATGGCAGCAACATGAGCTTTACGTTTCTTGATTTCTCCAGTTCCTTCAACACCATTCAACCATCTGTGATAAGAGGTAAACTCAGGAATATACAGGTGGATGAACCTATGGTATCCTGGATAATTGATTATCTTTGTGGCAGACTGGTTTGTGAGAACCAACACTGAAGGACCCCAACAAACAGTTGTCTCCTTTTTCCTTCGCACTGTAAACCGTACACTATAAATATGACAACAGGTCATGTAGCTCCTCTGATGATTCTGCATTTGCAGGGTGTACAGGGTTCTTGGCTTTGTTTCTTGGTGCAACTCAATATAAACAAAACCAAGAATCTGATATTGAAATTCTCCACAAAAAAGAACATCTATGATCAGTCACTATTCAGGCAGTTGATGTGGAGGTGATGTACTGCTCCTAATACTCACTGGTCCAAATCAATGACTAGCTGGACTGGTCTTGCAATATAGAGAAACTACATATGAAAAGGGCAAAGTAGCCTTTTTTAGTGGATACTACACTCCTTTAAAATGGGTAGGTAATAATATCTGTGATGTTCAGTGCAATTTTAGTGTCCGCTGTGGTGTGCTTGGCCAGTAACATTACTTCAAGAGAGGCCTATTAAATCAACAAGCTGCCCTAGTTATAGGATACACTCTCATCCTGCTACAAGTAGTTTCATTTGGATGTTAACTTTTTATTTTGAACTGGTTCTGCCCCATATTGTTCTTCTGTGGGAGTTGCTATTCTGTGTACCCTTCATCTGGGATGCTGTTGTGGTTACTGGGTGTGACTATGTAATTCTTGACTTCTACACTAATATATGACAATTTAAAGGTCATCACCATTTCTGCATTTCTGTATCTCAGTCTGTGAATGAACCCTATCTTTGTGTGCATTCTACTATTTAAAAGGAAAATAATGAATTATTCAGAACAATTGTGCCAAGAAATACTACTGGGGCTTCGGTATATCTACATCAATAGGCCTCACTGTGCCTGCTCTCTTATCATTATCCAAGAAAGTATTCTGTCTTCTTTTTTGCAATTCTTATGTGTGTACCATTTAAATTTCCCCTTAGGAGAAATAAAGTACATATGTACACTATCTGTCTATCTGTCTGTCTGTCTACCTACCTATCGACCTATTTGTCTATTTAGCTTCCCCTTTCCAAGCATTATATTGTAGTAGTGGTAACTGTTCTTACCAAAAGGTCCAGTGGTCATTTCCACTTGCACTTTTCTTCTTAGCGTTTAGGACTGCACCTTTTTCTGCTTTATGGCTTGTTGTTTCTGATTCTCTGTCTGTCATTCTCTCTTTATTGATATTCCTCTTTCACCTAACATCTTTCTTTTCTGGGACCCTTAGTTCATACTCTTACTTCTAGCGAGCAAAGATCATTTCCATAGGCATAGATGTTGCTAAATTGGCTTTTTCAATAGAAATTTCCCGAATCATTTTTATTTTAACTTCTGAAAATATTCTTATGTTAATTTAGTCCTACTTGAAGTGCCTACAGCAGTAAACAACATGTTGTCCAGTTGAAAAATGAAGAAGTGGTGATTTGAGAGCTGCATGACTGGTGGTCACAAATGTGGTTACCTTTTTACTCTGTGACCATTTTGTGTGTTTACCATGGGAATCGCACTCTCACAGGAGACTGTATGGGCAACCTTGGTTTCTGATCTTTTCCTTTTTTTTAGAACCTTTACTGTACCCAATGTTGGCGGGACATGCAAATTCACTGTACACTCCACATATTATAGTATTACTACTAATACTACTGCAGGGTGGGTATTGTGGGGTCTGGGGATGCTATACTGCTTCTTCAGTAAAAATATCATAACAAATATAAATTTAAAAAAGTCTGAATTAGCACAGGCCACCCTAATTTGGAGTGTTCAGAAGAAATGTAATGATTTACTTTGCATCAAGTATCTGTGTGTGTTTCATTTTAAATGTTAACAGTCTGAATATTCTCGATTTTAATAGGAATTTGTCATTTATTACCCTCTGATAGAGATCCATAAAGGGTTAGATCACTAGTAAAAGATCATAAGTCAAAAATAACATTGTATTCATTATCACTGATCATGAAATAATCATAAACCAATACCCCAAAACATTGTGTTTGAAATTTGCGATTTTCAATCTTCTGGGAGCGGCGCTTATCAGAAAATATCAAAAATATATCTGTGATCGGCATCCTCGAAATAGCATAAAATGACACTCCTGGTGCCTATATTATCAATACCCGTTTTTTAAAAGTTTTGTAAAGAAGAGTAAATTTGACCCCTCCTGTCCCATAAGGGGGTGAGCTCCTGGGGTCGGTTGATGTGGCAAGAACTACTTCAAGTCCTTTTGATCATTTATGCTGCAGACAACTATTATTGGTTTACTCTTTACCATGTGTGGTCTTTGGCCGGCTTGTCATCCCGGCCAATACCCCCAGGCCACCAGATGGAGCCCTCCCTGTAGTATGGAGGTGCCCCAAAGACCAGCAGGGCATCCTGGACAATGTAGTTTTCATCCACAGCCCTGCTGGATACCATAGGGGCCGCAAAAGGGAGCTGCAGGGGGGAGCAAAGAGTCATATGTGCCCTATAACCCGTAAGTGCGTCATAGGAAGAGCGACGACAGAAGTGACGTACTTCCGGGGTGAAGAAAAGGACTTATACCTGACTCAGACGTGATAAAGAATCACATGGACTGGGGGTTGGGAACACTTCCGGGTCAGGGAGTATAAAAGGACTGTGAGAGCTCCCAGACGGGGAGCTGAGCTGGATGGAAGGGTGGCAACGCGTCTGGGAGTGGAGGATTGTTAATTAGTGATTATTGATTTGTATATGAGTATAGTGGAGGAGAGGGTGCTTTGTGCACTGTGGCATTTAAATAAAGTCAACTATTAGACTTTTATCTGGTGTCTTGGACAGGGGTTCAAGGGAGCGATAGCGTCCCCTATCTGTCACACATGTAATTTGCTGCACAAAAAATGGTCCAAAAATGGTCTACAAATGAGGGGTTTTCAGGTCTGGAGGCCCAAAAATAGGGGGAGGCACAAAAAAATTCAATATGTTGCATAACCAGACATCAAGGCAAGCATATTGTTATATGACATATGTGGTGAGAACGCAAGATGGTATATAATATCCACAATGTTCCTCTGAAGAGAGACACTCATGAAAACATTTTTTTTTATTTTCTTTCTCTTGCACAGTAAATGACTTGTAAGGCTAAACTAGTTTCATGTCAGCTGACTGTTTATTTCTGTTTAAACAATGCAACTCTTTGTTGTTCTGCTATATTGCTTCCTAAACATCTCTCACTGTTATTGAAAGCTTATGTCAGCCTTATTTCTCTTAAAATGTGTTAAAAATGTTTCTTAATAGTCTACGCCTGCTTGATAAAATCTTTTCAGGTTTATGTATAGTCGTTTTAAAAAATAACTACTACCTTTATTCATAGAGTTCTTAGTCTGAGGTAAGATGCTTCATTTTCATTATTGTTTCCTCAGGCATTGAGCAAACATGGCTCTCGTGTAGCATTCATTCTCTTGGCTTAAAGGCATTATTCAATTATCCCTTCCCCAGATCACACAGTCAGGGATAATACAATCCTTGTGTTTTGATTCCTGGTTTTGTTTTCTGTACTAAAGGGAAACTGACTCTGACCTACTTTGTAAAACTGGGGCTGTCACTTCTACTACTGCACGTCATGCCAGTTGCTGCATTCATGGGAGCCTGAAGTACAAGTTTTATGAAGAAGTCCAAGTCCAAAGGTTTCTCAAAGAAGTTTTGAATGAGCAACTAAGGATGGAACTATCCAACTAGAAGGTCGATGAACATTGCAATATTAATTTAATTTCTACTATGTTTGTCAATGCCAACCTATTCCATTTTTAGCATCATGGGTGGTTGTTGCATATTTCAGAAGCATCAGGAGGAATTTGGAAAAAAATATATAGGACCAGGAATGGGTCAGAATTATTACCTGATTACTTTAAATACTAAGTACAAAATCATCTGGATGCAATATTTTTAAAGCATGGCTTTTCAGTTGCTGCCAGGAAGTTATTGGCTCTTTGTCAGGAATGGGATGAGGTTTGGCCACATCCCATTCTTTTACCTTTCATGAGCTTCAGGACCTTCCCATCTGTGTATGTTTCTACACAATGATTATGGTGCATGGAATGCCAAGCACATAAAATAATAAGCTGGAATGCTGCTCTACTCAAGCCCTTGTGAACTGTTTTTGCTGTGATATTGCCCTCCATCATACTTCTTGCAGCAAAATGTTAAAAAGGATTGATGCTGGTTGTTTTTTTTTCCTCTTTCCTGTATCCTGTTATTGTGCGCCGTGCCACCATTAACAACAGCCTAAGAACTCTGCAGCCATGTTTGATGCTAGAAGGCATGAAGAAGTTCTTTTAGTGATGAAAACAGATAAATTATATAGAATTATTTAGAATGAATGCACAGGTGGGGCTGGGCAATCATTTTGCCTTGATACCCCCAGAAGCTTATTTTGTACAAAATTCAAAGTAGCTGGAGTTTTAAATATCCCTTTTCTCCATGGCCATCTGATCATAGCATACTATAGATCTGTTATTGTGGGCAATATGAATTTTTCCTTTCCTTTCTGAAATGCATTACACCCTTGAAAACAGGCTATATAAATAAATGTTCTTGTTGAGTCATATGATCAACCATTTGTTATAACAGATCACAAGTTCACAATTTTACTTAAGCACCTAATTACACACATCCCTGTTGGGCAGTACAGTAAGTTCTTAAGTGATATTTAGTGAAAATGTTAACAACAACTTAGTTAAGTAATGTAATGCCCCCCATCAAACACTGGTATCTTTGGGTACCCTAGTTTTCCACCACACTCAAATAATAAATATACTATGTTAATTGTTATGAATGTGAATATGGGTGTGCCTTGTAATCAAGTACTGCTTCATTAAGGTTTGGCTCATGTGTATAATTTCACATACACCTGCACTAAAAAGAAAGCAGATTTTTAAACATATGAAAGTTGTATGATAAAGTATCAACTGGAAATATGAGTATTGTGAGAGATATTAAACAATTATACAATTATTACATTTTTTAATGAGAGGCAAGAAAAATGGACATTTCAGAAGAAAGCCTTCTCTGTGATTAATGTTGTGATGTTATGAGGAAAGACCAAAAAAGGTACAAATACCAAGATGATGTAATTTACCTTTATTAGGACATCACTTATTGGCTGTACAGTACCTGCTCTGAGCACAAGTATCGAGTTGGCACACAGGTGGATCATATAGCTATGTGGCGGGTCCATGCATACTAAAGGAGAAGGAGATACAGTTCTTCACGATCAGATAGCAGGAATAGACTTGAATAGATATGGCAAAAATGAGTGTGAAATTAATCCTTTGAACTTTACATATATGAATATAAAATTGACTGTAACACAGATGAACTATCTAAAAGAGGGCAGTTTATTTCTTAGAAGACTGTACTCTAATGTGAGTAGTGATATCCTTTACATGCTCTATAAGTCTGTGATAACCAGTGTGATTTTCTAATTTGCGTTGTGCTGGGCCAACACTATCACTTCAAGAGAGGCCCACTGAAAGGAACAAGCTGAATAAGAAGAGACACTTAGTAATGGGATGCACTTTGGACCCTCTGAGGGTAGCAGAAAAGGGGAGTGTGAATAATAAAACTGATAGCCAATATGAACAATGCTGCACAACCACTTTCTGATTCACTAACACTGAGTACTTTCAGCTAGTGAATTATTCAGCATTAGTGTGCCAAGAAACACTACGGGGGTCCCTTTATACCAACAGCAATATACAGTACCTGCATAATGCCTCACTGAAACTGCTCTCATATTTAGCCAAGTCAGAAATTGTTTTATTCATTTATTTTTTGTGGGGGTTGTTGATGTTACTTGTTATATTACTTGAGCTTATTTAAAAGGCAACATTTCCCCCAGTCACAAATGAAGTACTATCTGTGTATCTATCTATCTATCTATCCATCCATCCATTCCCTGGTCCCACATAAATATTTCTAAGTGTTATTTCAGGCTTTTGAAATATGGAAGAACAGTGAGCCATTTTTGTTTATTGAATAGGGTACTGTCTAGATGTCTTTTCCTTTCCAAGTGCTCTGGGGCTGCAATTAAGCCAGAAGCCATATAGCACAATCATTATCAGTTTTCATTGTTCAGTCCTGATTTCTGAAGTTATTCCAAGCCTGCCACTAGAAGAGAACCATACGAATTTAAAAGGCTTCTTTCTACCAGACTGTAAGGAATGGACTGGCGACGACATGACTAAGTAGGATTTTAAGTTTTTTATAAGTATTGCCTGGGCCAAAAAGTGGCCATGTGACTTAGACCTGCAAAAGTACATGGGAGGAAAGCTAGGTAGTAAGGTACTCCCAGGCACAATGAGAAGGGGATGATGTATTAGTTCTTTATATTAATAAACCTATGCTCTTAGCCTGTTGCTGTAGGGAAGAGGAAACCCCGAGCGCTATATGATTACTATTTTCTGTAAAACAATCATTTCCCGGGGATCACGGTTGGTTCTCAATGCCCGTGGATACTACTCAGTCTCCTTGTAAAGTATGAGGAGATTTCATGAAATCCTGGTGCTGCTAATAGGAGCTCATTTAAATCTGCACCATATTTATGAATGCTGGCCAGAAAACCTTAAACTAGTCCAGAAAGTGTTTCTGGCCCCAGCCCCCTTCTGCTTATCTACAGTATTGGGGAGCCTGGAATTGGGATGTAGTCAGTGATGAGAATAACAGCGTTAGAAGAAAGGAAGCAAGAAAGGCAGCCAGTCAGGCCCGAGGTTTGCAGAGAGAAGAGTTAATCTTTAGATTTAGATTTTAGAGTGGCTTTATTATTTTCATCCTTTTGCATATTATTCCTTCTCCTTGTCCTAGCATTCACTTGATTATGTTAATAATTTTTTTTTTTTTCCGGTGCTCGACTTGAAGATGGCTCATGAATGCCCCTAAGTCCACACAGATGTTACATTTATCCCAGGTAAGTAAGAAATACCATTCACCACTAAAAAAAATATATACAGTATATACTGTATATATATTTCTTTTTTCTTTTGAGAAACATATTCAGCTTATAGACAGAGCTTCTTTTTATTTTACAGAGTGTTGCTTCTTATTTATTTTTCTGCTCTTCTCTTGCTCAGTTTTTTTTCCTGCTATGGTTACTTCATCCAAAACAGTGTAATGATTTATGTGGAAACACCAGTAGGCAATGTGGCTAATGTATGGGATTGAAAAGCCACAAGGTGACTGGTTCATAACCCATTACCAACTTCCTGTACTGTGTAACCATTATACCACCATGCTATCTATAGAATTATAGAACCGTATGTGCCTGTGATTCACCTGTAAAACCAGATATGAGTTAACAAAATAAATGTAAAATGAAAATTACACAGCCATAAATTAATTAAAGGACTCTCAAGCAGATGCCAGTTTCACAAATATACCAAAATTAATCAGCACACATATACACAACGGCCATACAATGAATCCTGGTAATTAACTATAGTTTTACAGCCTGCCACGGAAGTGTGACACTCATTTGCACATAGTCATGAATTTCTTTGACATACTTAAAATTTCAAGTTAATTTCTTCTTCCTAGCATTAACACTAGCCTCACTGTTGTTTAGTTTGATGCCCACCAGATGTTTCTTTTGATAGAAGTCAGCATTAGGCAGAAGTGAGACAAAATGTATTTAGCCTGTTAACACATGCAAGAGGTGCTGAGTGCTCAAGAACTATTAAAAAGAGAGGTGATAAGAAAGTGTCATTTGAAAAGCACTTCCCGTTAGCTTTTCTCTCACCTGAGATATTTAATGTGCTAATAGCTTACCTTTTCTGGTCACACATTCTTATTGTGCTTTTTATCGTTTTGTGGATTGACAAGGTTGGAGTAGTGGGTTCGGCTAATTTTTCCTTTCTTTTAACAAACTCATCTCATGTTCTCTGCGGTGGGCTGGCGCCCTGCCCTGGGTTTGCCTCCTGCCTTGCGCCCTTTGTTGGCTGGGATTGGCTCCAGCAGACCCCTGTGACCCTGTAGTTAGGATATAGTGGGTTGGATAATGGATGGATGGATCTCATGTCCTTTAAAGATCAAAACCTGAGCCACAATGTATAGTATTATGGTGTTCTCTAGATCCAAACTTATTAAAAACTGTAACTATGACTCTGTAGGCTTTAAACAGTAAGGTCTCCCTTACAACTATCATTAACATGCATTTTCAATAATCTGACTATGATCAAATAGCACATCCTCACATAGAAAAGTAGGTATAAATGCATCAGGCATTTGATCTTGACTGGTTCACTTTTAGGGATAGTCAGTTTAATACAAAGTGTAACTGCAAATGCTTCTTCTATCTGCATACAACAACTATTTAAGTGAAAGTGGATTTGAATTTTGTGCAGGGTAGGTGTCGTTATCTCTATCCAGACACAAAGTGCACACTGGAGTTGCATTTTAAATGTAATCCAGCTAAATTATATTCAGATACAATGCAGATACAAAATACATGTTATCACCAGGTGTAAAGGGGGCAATGAAATGTTTAGTGTCCTAATGGTGGTCTCAGGGCTTTTAAAAGAAACAGAAAGAATTTTACAAACATACAAATGTCTTAACCTGTATTGTTATTTATAACATTACTTAATTTTCCTTTTGGACTTGGCATTTTATCTTAGAATATCAGAAGTGTGGTCTAAAAGTAGTGTTCCTGGTCTGATAATCATACATTTACAAGGTCAATGGCTGTCACTGGCACACAGTGTGGCTCTGAGTTATTCACCTAAAACAACAGTGCTCCAGTTTTTTTAATATGGAAATAAAAATTCTATTATGAGCAGATACAGTGGCTGGGAATGATATCCATCATAGAAAGGTGTTCTATGTAATACAATTTACTTGTGAATATTATGGTCAGTTTTTCATAGAACTAGAAACATGCAGACCTCCAGTCTCCTCAAGATCAAGGTTACAGCCTCAGTAGTTCACCACTACCAGCAGGCTGCTGCAACACATGTGCCTGATGCTTACGTAATCAGCTTCTGCAATTTGCTTCACACTCAGCAGATGGCTCTGCTCTTCTTCTCTCTGCCATGTCACCTTTACATTGTCTGTCTTTAAAGCACTCAATTGTTGGGCACCACATTATTTTGCACATCTTCACCCCTACTATACTTCTAGGGCTTTGAGATCATCTGATCAAAAACTTCTGTCCATCCTGAGGTCTCGGCTGAAGCTAAACAGAGTGCATGCTTTTCTGTGGCTGTTCCTGTTCTATGGAACAGCCTTCCCTTTTATATTCATTCTTTAAACACTATTTATATTTCAAAAGCTCAAAAAAAATCTTTTCTTTTCTCATTGGCATATGAAGATTTTACAGGTTTTAGTTTATTTTTTTTATTAGAGCTTTGCAATGGTTTGGTATGATTTATGTTTGTATTTTGTTTTTAATGTAATATTTTTATATTTTGAACATATTTATTCAACTTATTCTGAATTTGTTTTTATTCTGTGTTTATGTACAGCACTATGGTCAACATTTCTCATTCACCTATTCCATCTCGGTCTTTGACTTTTGATGTCCCGGGTTCAAGGTTGGCCCTCTTACATAGCCTTGAGGTCTGTTTTCAAATTCTTCCCAGGGTACTACTTATGTTTCGTTATATTCTGCCCCTTTCTGCATGGATTTTCTCTCAGCACTTTGGGTTTCCTCCTGGCTCACAATGTATTATATCATTTTCTATTAAATGAAGTGATGAGCACTGAAAACATTTTTCAACAAAGCTTAGAACTGATTTACTTCCATTTCCTTCATTTTTCATGGAAATAAATACGTTTGGACATCACGTTTGGTTCTCCTTAATGATTTTTTTGTTTTCTACTATTACCTTCAGACTGGGATTTTCTAGCCACGGCATGAAGCTTATCTCCTACAGTATATCTAGTGTATCATTATTGTTACACAAATACAATAAAATAACACTTAGTCTAGATCCTTAGTTCAAAACTAGGAAAAGTAAGAAAGAAGCAAGTAAATATGCATGACCACAGCTAAGAAATATCTGCTTTCACGGAAAAAAAAAAATCACCAGCTCTCCAACTCCATCTAAACAAACATTTACATGGTGTCCAAAGAAAAAGATACCCTACTTTCATTAAATCATAACAGGAGATGGTTCAATATTTAACATGTTCAAGCTGAATAGTTAGGATCTTTTGACCTAGAGTTGTTTTAAATCAAAGCAGCTCCAGTAGTTAAATGTTAAACCTTGATAACTGTGGATTTCTAGATAATTCTCCAAAATCCGACAGTAATGGAAATTTTGTTTGGCAGATTGTCAATGGTGTTTGTTGTACAATAATATCTGACATTTTCCTGCACTGATGTGTAGTAACTGGATTTTTTAATAGTTTTTCAGAAGTTGCTAATTTATTACAAAGTCAGAAAAATATGATAGATTAACAAAGTGCTCTTTTGAACAATGTGATGTTTCCCATTGGATAATAATCTTTAGAACCAGTCCACTTTTAAGAAAATATTTCTTATTATTTAAAAGTATTTATTAACATTTGTGGACGCCCTTGAACCCATGGCATGACCTTAACAATGAGGCTCCTAGTAGTAAGCAAATATATACTCTCTCTTTCTTTCTCTCTTTTCTTTGCTGACAACCTCCAATTTGTATGCAGTTTTCTCCATGTGCCTTCTCACTATCTGGATTGCCACCAACTAATGCTATAATGCAGATTCAGCCCAAAGACAGACGGCCACTGGTGTCCACTCCATTCCTTTTATATGGCCGCAGGTTCTTCAGCGACCAATCATGGGTGACGCTCCAGGGGATCACCCAATCCTGATTTACGTAGCACCTGTAGCTGAGTCTACATGTTATTGGCCTTCCAAAAACATCTAGAAAGCTTGTTACTTTTGCTTTGCCCACTCCCGCAATATCTGCAGGACTACTCCACGCTTGTAGCACGGTGGCTTTTACTTCCAGCGGTCCCTTACTCTTCCCTGTGTGTAAGCTGGCTTCATGGTGGCTACTTTGCAAGGCGACTGCCGTGTACCTGGCGACTTGCCAGGTTGGCCACCCCAAAACGGTTTCTTCCAGGAATGGCAGTTGTATGCTTTTACCGCCACTCTCAGATGCTAGTGACACTTTCAGTGCTGCTGCAACAAAAGAAAAATAAATGAAAAAAACAAAAAACAAAGGTTAAGTGCACCATTTTAACTATTTACATGAGAACATGCTGGCTAAAAATAGTTAGGCCATATCGGCGGCTTTTCCTTTTGGTGTAGCGCTACACCGCATAATTAGAAAATTTTTAAAAGCTCTTAAAGGAAAGTTCTTGAGCTCAGCTAAGGTTCACTAGTTTAGATGGATCATAAAGAGACTGCAAGGCATTGTAAGTAGAGAAACATCTATTTCATCATGGCATTCAATAAAAAAGTAGAATTAGCATCATCAGTTCAATAAAATCCTGTAGCCACTGAGGATCTCCAGGAGCAGAGATGAACACCTCTGATCTAAACAATTTTTCAACAGAAGAAGTTTTGATTGTATTGTTGTGGCCTGATTAAACTCATCAATTATACAAGACATGCATTTTAACCAAAGGCCAAAAACTTACAGCCGCCAAGTCAGTAGGACCTATTTATTTTTCAAGGCTTTTGTGGTGAACAAAAACTCCAGACTTCACCATATTAAGAGCTCATCTCATGAAGAAGTCATGAACCGTACTGTTCTTCATTGCTCATTTAACTGATCTTATGGCAGTAGAAATGAGATTGAAACAAAAAAAAAACCTTTATTTTCTTTAATGTTTTAACGATATTAGATGCCAGAACTTTGAGGAATCGAGTAAAAATCAGCCATTGGTTTCAGCTTCGTTTCATTTCAGCCCATACATTTTAAATTTCCCTCATAATTGTGCTGTGTTTAGTTACAAGTGGGCTGGTGAGATGTAAATTAAGATTTAAGTAGGCACACAACAGTGTCACTAGGGATAAAATTAGACACTCAAATGCATTGTGAGATTGCAGCATCTGTTCAAACCACAATATACATATGAGAAGCAAAATGACTGATACCACAATGCTTTCAATTCAAAGGCAATGTCATCAACTGTGCACTTACTTCTTCAATGTTAATTTGACTCTTCTCTAAAATTTTAAGTCCTTTTCCTAAAACTGCCATGACTTATTTGAATTATGCGATTACATGCAATGTGCACACTCATAATCATTGTCTGGAACAGGCATGGGCTCTGCACCCCACCTCTCAAATGCAATTTCCTCAGGGCCTCCCCATCTTCAACTGTTGCTTAGAAACATTTATTGTAATGAAGTCTTGTGATGGGAGATTCAAAGGGAATAAAAATATGGAGACTGCCTGAACTGTTAAATTTAAAGAGTTCTGGGTTATTTTTCATAGCAAAATTCTTACTTGCATGTCTCCCACAGACTTATGGCAGTAACACAATGCCAACAAGATAACAAAAAGACAAGGAGTACAATATCATACATGGAATGCAAAATATACAGTATATAAACACGGTGTAAACATAATATATGACAGTATTATTAGCTCTTGTGTAATTGTATAGCCCATGCCTCAAATAATGGGGTAGGCTGGGGTACTGAGTGGCCAAATGGAGGGCAAAGTGGAGTCCAAGTCAAATCCTAACAAATAGAAGAGATAGGTAATAATTTCCCAGCAGTCCATTAGTTACATAGCACATGGTCCTGGAGCAGAACTAGAATGTGCCATATTTTCCTTTTCAACGAGGCAGCCAAAAGTCTAACAATTCAGTAATAATAAGAAGTCTAATATTATTGGAACATTAGAAATATTTTGATGAGAACAGGCCATTCAGCCCACCAAATTAGCAATCCTATTCATCTAAGTTCTCTAAGATGACATCAAGTCCAGTTTTGAAGGTCCTTGAGGTCTGACGGTTTACCACACTACTTAGTAATTTATCTAATGTGCCAGAGGTTCTCTTTGTGAAGAAATTCTTTCTAATATTTTCGCAGAATTTGCCCTTAACAAGTCTCCATCTTTATCCTCATGTTCTTATTAAAGGATCTACTGTACTCGTTTAAACACTTCAGTCATGTCACCTCTTAATTTTCATTTGCTTAAATTGAAACGGTTCAGCTCCTACAATCTTTTCTGAGAGTGCATATCTCTGAGTCCTTGAATCAGCCTACTTACTGTTCTCTGGACTTCCTCTATTGCTGCTATGTCCTTCTTGCAATACGATGGCTAAAATTGTGCACAGTACTCCACATAAAGCCTCACAAATGCGTTTTACAGATTACATGAATAGCCCCACCTAGAAATGATCATTTTTGCTTTCTCGTATACTAAGTATAGGAAAAGCATTGTAATCGTCTGAAGAAATCTCAAAGTTTTAGACTTCCCTGAGTCTGAAAATACCATTTTTGGAATTCTGTCTGTCTGTCTGTCTGTATGTGCATTTAAACACGATAACTTGAGTACACTTTCACTTAGGTCAACCAAATTTCTCATACAAGTATTACATATAAAACATAGATATTTATCAACTTTTGGACTATTTCCGTTAACCGGAAGTGGTACTTTACCTTATTATTTCATCTGTCACTTACACCTTGTTGTTTGTAGTGATAAGCCAAGAAATCTTTTGAAAGATCACAAAGTTTCTCATACAGTAAGCTCCGATGTGGTCAGAAGTGGCCAACATCAAACAATAGCAAACTATTGTAAAATGTCCAAGAAAAATCTCAAATTAATCATTTTGCCAATCCACATGTTAGCTATCCTGTCATACTGTATGCTTAAAATACCCAACACGCATGTATTTTGTGCTATTATTAAATAAATACTTCCAGAAAATCGGACTAGTGCACAAAAACGAATCATGTTCGAGTGGAATGTTCTTCCTAATGTTTGTTCTTACTGATGCAGGGTCTGCTTTTCGGCATGTCACTTTTCACTTGTTCTAATCCTAAACATCTTGAGAGGTGGTATTGACTTACCACATATCATGAATCCAGTCTAATCCAGGGCTGTAAATGCAGTGTTACAGATGTTTTACTGTGGTAGTGAAGAGGTAGCTAAGCCTCCACCAAACCTTTTAATTTACCAGTTAATCTGGTCATGAACTCTGGATTGAGAGTGAATGAATGACATCTCAAGTTCAAGTAACCAAAATAAGGCTCCTGCATAGAGTTGCTGGGCTAAATTTCTTTGATAGGGTGAGGGTCTTAGCTATATGAGATGAACTCTGAGTAGAACTGCTGCTTTTCCTCATCAAGAGGAGCCAGATCAGTTTGTCTACTCATGCAGTTAGACTGCACCCTGGGCCTGGACACATATTGCATGTTGATCAAACATGCAAGTAAGACTTTTAATCTACTTGTGGCAATACTACTAATACTACTACTCCAACTAATACTACACCTGGTAGAAGACTCAATGGCAGACCCAGCAAACACACTGGAGCCACTATATCTCTCAATTGACCAGGAAGCATCTGGTGTTGCTGTGGATAGGGTGGCTTGGTCAGTCCAACTTGGCATGATGCAACAGTGGCCCTTGGAGAAAAACCAGATTGAAAATGGTCAGAATGATAAAAGTGGAGTACAGAAGCAAAAAGGTTTCATAATAACAGAGTTTACAGCAAATGTCTCTACTGCTTTATTGTCTGCTCTCATTTTTGTTCCATATGGCAACAAGTGGCAGCATTCAAACAGTGGGCTCTTTATCCTCCTGTTCGGAGGTTAAAGTCTACAGATTGCTTTGTATTAATTTCTCCTACTTTACTTTTACTGACTTTAGATCATCACGTTTTGAAAGAACTATTATTAAATTCTATTTTTTTGGCTTCAACATAATTAAAAAAAAAAAAGTTATAAGAAATGACAGTTGCAACCAGTCGTGCAGTCATTAGAGCCTGACTTCCCATCTGCATTGTCTGTAGTTTTTAGCTATTACCTCAACAAGCCAGAGTATTTGACCTTCCCTGAGGTAACCAAGAAAGCACTGTGCTGCCTTTTCAAATATCTGACAAGCTGGTAGACTGCAAGACAAAAAGGAAGATTAACAAAGAAGGAAAAGCCCGAAATTGAAAAACTACAGATTTAAGAAACAGCAAGTAATGTTTATGACAGGAGTGCATTCCTTCCCTGCTCCTATTACTCATAGGAGAAGGACTAATTCTCCATTTTGGATGGCACCTTGGGCTTATCAGTACAAGTACATCTCTCAGAAATAACTTTAACTGAAATTTGTGCTGACTTTATTTAAGCAGGTAGTGAATAATATCATATTCAGTAAGACCTAAAGGTTTTATAGATGTACTAACCGAAGTAACCAGCATTGCCCGGGTATATTTGTATACTGGGTTAAGGTAAGGTAAAACAAGTATTTATGTGTTTTTAAAATGTTGGCCCTTTTGTCAATGCTGGCTGTCTGTCATCTACATCATCTCTTTGGTAACTATTGATTTCTCTGCTCACATGAGTCAAAAATTTGATCTTTTTCTTAATTATTGGATTCCACAATTAAAAGGGTTGCTGTCATAAATGGAATTTCTTTATATTTTCTAGTATACTGAGGTTTCACAAAAAGATGTTTAATCTCACATCAATAAACTGGATGCCTTTATGCTAAATTAAATCATTGATACAACATGTAAGCTGCACAAAACTACCAGATCTTTTTTTGTTTCTTTGTTGTTTCTAACCACAAAGAAACTTTTGAAACTCTATGAATGTATTACAATTTTGTTTATACAGATATACTGAAAATGCAAATAGATATTCTGTTCTGCTATCTGTGAAACAGTTTGCAGTGAATGAAATCTTGACTGAAAAGTCTGAATACATGAACCTGCAAAATGCCAGGAGGAATTTAAACAGAGGTTTGGTCAATCAGTCAGCATACTATACCTTTCATACTAGCCACTACTACAAACACCACTGTGGAAAATCATTTTAATTCAGAGTAACAGCTGCATTTTGATATTAATGTATTAATTGTACTAATGTGCATTTCTCTGATGCCATTCCAAAAAGAAAACTTCTACATGAAGGTTCCAGAAAGATCCTTAATTTATTGAGATCTGTAACAGGATCCATACAACAAATCACCATGAATAGATGGGAACAGGTTTGTGAAATACCAGTTTACTCGTGATTTTAAAAGCTCCTAAGCAAGTGATTTTTATTTTTGATCCTTGTCTTGGAAATACTTGTAGTACTGTATGTTGATCTTCATGGTACTGTCTCAATCTTCTTCTTCAATTTTTTGCCCATACACTTAGTTAATAGTCATTTGGTTCAATGTACCCTTGTTAATTCCAGCTTTAGCTTTAATCTCATTATTGCAATTAATCTTATCTCTACACATTCCTTTGTTTAAAATGAATAAACCTAATTAACAAATGAAATGAGTGAACGTCAGACTCCATCTCCTGTTTGACCTTCTCCTTTCCTTCCTGAATATTTTACATTAATTATACTATTGCTGTACACCCATATATACACATATATAAAGTGCTAAAAAAATTAAAGGAATACTTTGAAAACACATCAGATCTCAATCGGAAAAAAAATCCTGCTGGATATCTATACTGATATGGACTGCATAATATGTTAGGAATGAAAGGATGCCACATTGTTTGATGGAAATGAAAATTATCAACCTACAGAGGGCTGAATTCAAAGACACCCCAAAAAATCAAAGTGAAAAAATGATGCGGCAGGCTAGCCCATTTTCTCTAAATTTCATTACAGCAGCTCAAAATCATACTCAGTAGTTTGTACGGCCCCCACGTGTTTGTATGCATGCCTGACAACGTTGGGGCATGCTACTAATGAGACAACAAATGGTGTCCTGGGGATCTCCGCCCAGATCTAGACAAAGGCATCACTGAGCTCCTGGAAAGTCTAAGGTGCACCCTGGCAACGTCGGATGGAGTGAAACATAATGTCCCAGAGGTGTTCTATTAGATTTAGGTCAGGAGAGCGTGGGGGCCTGTCAATAGTATCAATTCCTTCATCCTCCTGGAACTGCCAGGCACCACATGAGGTCGGGCATTGTCGTGCACCAGGAGGAACCCAGGACCCGCTGCACCAGCATGGGGTCTGACAATGGGTCCAAGGTTTTCATCCCGATACCTAATGGTAGTCAAGGTGCCTTTGTCTAGCCTGTAGAGGTCTGTGTGTCCCTCCATGGATATCCCTCCCCAGACCATCACTGACCCACCACCAAACCAGTCATGCTGAATGATGTTACAGACAGCATAACATTCTCAATGGCTTCTCCAGACCTTTTCACTTCTGGTGAACCCCGCTCTCATCTGTTAAAAGCACAGGGTGCTAGTGGTGGACCTGCCAATTCTGGTATTCAATGGCAAATGCCAATCGAGCTCCACGGTGCTAGGCAGTGAGCACTGGGCTCACTAGAGGATGTTGGACCCTCAGGCCACCCTCATGAAGTCTGTTTCTGATTGTTTGGTCAGAGACATTCACACCAGTGGCGTGCTGGAGGTCATTCTGTAGGGCTCCGGCAGTGCTCATCCTGTTTCTCCTTGCCCAAAGGAACAGATACTGGTCCTGTTGATGGGTTAAGGACCTTCTATGGCCCTGTCCAGCTCTCCTAGAGTAACTGCCTGTCTCCTGGAATCTCCTTCATGCCCTTGAGATTGTGCTGGGAGACACAGCAAACCTTCTGGCAAAGGCACGTATTGATGTGCCATCCTGGAGAAGTTGGACTAGCTGTGCCACCTCTGTAGTGTCCAGGTATCGCCTCATGCTCAGTAGTAACACTGACCGTAGCCAAATGCAAAGCTAGTGAAAAAACAGCCAGAAAAGACTCCTCCACCTATTAAACCATTCCTGTTTTCAGGGCTGTCTCATTGCTGCCCCTCTGGTGCACCTGTTGTTAAATCACTCAAAGGGGAGGTAAAACGGAAGATAAACTGTCCAATCACTTGGCACAATATGCTGCAATATTTACAGAAGGAAAACAACTTCAGTAGTTTTTAACTACATTTTAAAAATATAGTGTAATTAATCACCATGTTATGTCTAAATCCTGTATGTCAAATATTAATATATGTTGAGATGAAAACAAGGATGAAATTAAAATGAAAAATGTGTACTTGCCTCTTTGGATAATGGTTACAAAGCAGAGCAGCTCTGTACTTACACCGGCAGTTCCAGAGGAATTACACTGAAAAATGGAGAAACCGAGGATAACTAGCATTTTTCAAGGTGAAGTTATTTCTTCACAATCATGGAATATACTAATGCACCACATGAGCCTGTGTTCCAAAGTAAAGTATTTTTATAAATTGTAAAAAATACATAACCTGGTTTTGCCTTTTATAATGGCAAGTAAATAAAAAGCTCTTTTAAACTAAATTTTGCTGTCTACATGAAAAACTTAAACAAGACATGCATAGATGGTCTACCCTCCATCTTACTTTAGCAGGGAGAATTAACACTGTCAAAATGAATATCCTTCCTAAGCTTCTGTTTCTACTTCAAAGCATCATCTTACACATTAACATATCATTTTCTTAAGAAATTAGATTTAATCATAACCTCACCTATCTGGAATCTGAAATATCCATGTATTCAAAGAGTGACCCGACAATGACCTAAATCAGAAGGTGGCATGGCTCTGCCAATTTTACAATGGAAATTAAATCCTACAGTACTTCTTTCTATTCCTTGCTTTGCACACAAGTAAATAAAAGGTATCATCAATGTACTAACAACTCAATTGTCATTCATTCATTCAGAATGTGGAACCAATGTAGGAAGATTTTATCTGTGGCACCTCGACATGATAACCATCTTTTCCCACTTCAAACGTACAGTTTTTAATGTTTAGAATACATATGGGATAAAATAATTTAGAGTTTTGTATATAAATAATGTCTTTGCATTCTTTGAACAATTACACTCCAAATGTAGCTTCCCATCACCACCAACTCCAAATTCGAAACTATGCTAAACAAAATCTGCACAATTTTCCTCACCTCCCACCTATTTCTATTCCAGAAGAAATATTGATCAGTCTTGAAGACTCAGACAGCATTTCTATAATATATAAAACCATTTTAAAGTCCCTTCCTTTCAATAATAAGTTCAGTGGGAAAAGGGTCTCTTACTCAACATCTCAGAAAAGGAATGGAAGGTAGCCATGCACAGAATTCACTCTAGCTCTAAATGAACAAACAAAGCAAACTGTAATTGCCTTTACTCTATCCATCCATCCATTATCCAACCCACTATATCCTAACTACAGGGTTATGGGGGTCTGCTGGACCCAATCCCAGCCAACACAGGGCGCAAGGCAGGAAACAAACCCCGGGCAGGGTGCCAGCCCACCGCAGAATTGCCTTTACTCCACTATACTATTTAAAATTGGAAAAAATCTAATTCTCACTTGGATGATCTGTACAAAACATTAAGACCTGGCAGGATCTAATCAATAACATTTTAGAATAAGCATTTATACTGAGGAGAAGGATTCCTATCCCTCTTTACTACTCTCAAAGTTTTACTCTGACTGATGGCCTTCCTCTCTTTCTCATGGGTGGGATCTGAATTGAATTTAGTTTTGTTAAGTTTGACTTTATGGTATGGAATGTTACGTGATTTCAATAAATTCAATAAAAGATAAATAAAAAATAAAATGTCTGAATCTCACAATAATGGTTTGCTTTTTGCATTATTCCTTCCTGAAATAAACTAAATACATTGTTTTGCAATATGTGTGCAATCTCAAGATACAGATCAATACTTGATAGCATGTTTAGCTTCAAAAATGGACATGTGCAATAAGTTTTAATTCTCTTGTTTTTCATCTAGGACCCCAGTACCCTTCATCTCCATTTCAAACAAAATCAGAGTACATATTTTTTATTTAATTTACAAAATATGCTTCACTTTAGAAAATAGTGTAAGGTGGGAATTAATATACACCTTGACTGTGAAAAAATAACTTCAAAAATACTAAACTTATGCTTTAAGAGAGACTAGTAAATAAAGATCATCATGCACAATAATATTATTGGAGTTCGAGTTCACTTTCAGTGCTGCGCCAGTTCTATTTACCATTAAAGACTCATTGCAAGGAACTGAAGGGAGCTGCTGTCTCATTAAAATTTCACACACTGCAAAGTGGTTTATCATGAATGATTGGCCTGCTCAATGCCTTCATTCTAATTTCATCCATCCACTCATCATCGACTACCTGCTTAATCCATGTCGGGGTCGTGGGAAGACTGCAAGTGATCAGTAAAACATTTATTTACATTTAAGCAAAATGTTAAAAATAGCTATTTTCATTCTGAAAACCTTCAATTAATTGATGATTATGAAAACTGCAATTATGGGCTGAATGGTTAATGCTGTTGAGTAATGATTTCAGCATCTTAGTTTTGAATCCCAAGCATGGTCACTCTCTCAGTGTTATTTTCATGTTTTCTCCATGTTAGGTTCTCTCAGGTTGAGTTGCTTGTGGACTCTAAACTGACCCAGTCGACATGTGAGCATGAGCATGGGCATGTGCAGAACTGGGTTCTGTGGTTAACTGGTGCAACGTCCAGGGCTGCTTCCTGTTGTACATCTAATGTACCTGGGATATGCTTCTCCTCTTTGTGACCCTGAGTTAGATATGTTATTATTATTATTATTATTATTATTATTATTATTATTATTATTATTATTATTATTAGTTGTTATGTGGGTTTAACAATGTTAATGATAATAATAATGTTAATAATAATACAATTTAATTTATATAGCACCTGGCCCATGCTCAAGGCACTTAGTTAAACAGCAGGGTATATGTAAATTTGGTTATAAATATTTCTGCATGGAACACTGAACAAATAAATACAGGAGATACAAAGCATTAAATAGAATAAGACAATAAACCAGAGTAAAATACTAGATTCAATACTAAAAGAAAAGCCTGAACAAATAACATCATTTTTGATATAACAAACACACAAATTACCCTGAGCATCTGGACAGAGAGGTAAAATGAAAGAAGGGGCAGAATGTCAGGTTAAGTGAAAAGCCTTCCTGAACATATGAGTTTTAATTTATTTCTTAAAATAATGAATAATGGAGTCAGCTGATCTAATTAATTTTGGGATGTCATTCCAAAGTCCGGGCACTGTACAGCTGAAGGTCTCATCATACATACAGTAGAGTGCAGGTTAGTGTGGGACACAACAAAATTATCAGAATCAGAGGACCTTAGTAGGTGAACAGGACCATAGTAATGGAGAAGATCACTGATGTAGTCCAGTGCAAGGTCATTTAAAGCTTTGTAGGTTATTAATAAAATTTATATTCAACCCTGTAAGACACAGGGAGCCAGTGGAGGTGAAGCAGGATTGGTGTTAAGTGCTCACTGTTGCTGTTTTGTGTTAGGACTCTTGCAGAAGAGTTTTAAATCAACTGGAGTTGTGATGTAAGATTAGTAGGGGCAGCAGTGAGTTACAATAATCGATACAAGATGTGATAAGAGCATGGACGAGTTTCTCAGCATTAGAAAAGGAAAAGGATTGAGCGAACACTGGATATGTTACGAAGCTGAAAGTAGGAAAGTTTTTTAATGTGGTTTATATTGGAGGAATAAGAAAGGGAGGAATCAAAAATGACAACAGGATTCCTTGCATCAGACGGTCTGATGAGATCACCGTCAAGACTGAGAAGGAGCTCATTTTCTTAAATTGCACTTTAGTGCCAATTTGCAGGAGTTCAGTTTTGCTGCAAATTAATTTTAAAGAATTCTGCACCATCCAAGTTTTAATTTCACTGTGGCAAACTGTGAGCAAGTTATTTTATTTACCAACATATTATGGCTGAAGCATGTGATAACATTTTGATGGTTGAAGATTATTATTGTATATTGTACTGTATCTTTGCCCAACACCTTTATTGAAATTAATGCACAAGGTCAGGTTCAGGATCAAGATTCAATACAAGAGTCCACATGTATTATAATTGGATCACAGGAACTTTGTATTCAGGGTCACACAGTTAGTCAATGGTGGAAACTGAACTACTGGCAGCCTTGTAGTTTCCAATGTCTAAACACCTTTATTAAGTTTAAAGTCTTAAAACACTGCAGCACACTGCCATAACCTCAGAGCACACTAGCATGTCCAACCACGTATTCTATTTCAAATGTGCTCTGCCATTAATGAGTATATTTTATACTATTACATATTACATTACATGAGTATATTTTAATTATTATAGTAAGCAGCCACATGCAACCTGCAACTTGCAAATCTGACTTAACTGTAAGCAAAGGAAGTGGCCAATTATTAATGTGATGTATGATGTTCTTGAAATTCAACTCTAGTCGGGCAATGTTTTATAAATGCAGTTTCATTATAACATCAAACTAATAAAATAGGACTTAGATAACAAATGTAGGATGGATGGATGGACGGACAATAGCCAATAAGGGGTTTTCTGGCAGTACCTGACTGACCTCATCATTTCTTTTCTCAAACTGCATGTCACAATGAATCTGTGTGGTGTCTTTCTGCCTCTCAGCAGCTTCAGTAAGTCCCAAATTCACCTACAGGACAATTCATTGGAAAAGCAGATACTTAGTTACAAAGTGATTCACAAATCGCTGAATCCATATTTGTACAGATAGATCACTGTTTAAATAACTTAAATACTACTAACAATCTTTTATTGTCACCCTTCCTGTGATAATGGATGGGAATGCAAACCGTGCAAAGTTTTCTCTTTTTTTCTTGCTATGTACAGTAGGTCAGGCACACAGCAAGAATCAGCACTGGATGAGGCACCAGTTCATTCTAGGGGATGATCACTCATATGGGGACAATTTACACTCAGCAATTAACCTGAGTTTGCATATTCTCTCGTGTCTTCATTTGTTTCCTTCCACAGTCCAAAGACATGCAGATGGACTAGTGATGCTAAATTGGCCTAAGGCCGGGGTTATACTTCACGCGACGCATGCTGCAGCAGATGCTCCTGCTACGCAAGCGTTGTAGTGTTTATACTAGCGCGCGTACTTACGTAAATCTGGAGGAATCCACCAGGTGGCAGTGCGAGATATTATCACAGTGAGAACATGTTCGGCTTCTCTGTGTTGTGAATTGCCTAGAACACCCATTAAATTCCGATAACACCTTACTGCAATATCTCTGAAAATGATGTTTATTAATTAAGTCCATCAATCCAGGGATGTGTCTATTCCAGCAAGCATTGGGCATGAGTGAGAAACAATCCCTGGACGAGGCCTCAGCTCATTGCAAGGTGAATACAAGCACACACATACACTACCGTCATTTTAGCGGCACCATATCCCCAAATCTGCATATCTTTGGAAGGAAACTGGAGCACAGTGTGGAATACAAGCAGGGAATACCAGCGACATAACTCCCTGCGAGACAGCAGTGCTACCGCTCCGCCACCGTGTCACCCCCATGTGTGTAATTATTAACAGTATTTGTTGTTTAAATGAAATAAACGTTATCTGTAAAATGTAACATCCATCCATCCATCCATCCATCCTCTTCCGCTTATCCGAGGTCGGGTCGCGGGGGTAGCAGCTTAAGGAGAGAAGCCCAGACTTCCCTCTCCCCGGCCACTTCTTCCAGCTCTTCCGGGAGAATCCCAAGGCGTTCCCAGGCCAGCCGGGAGACATAGTCCCTCCAGCGTGTCCTGGGTCTTCCCCGGGGCCTCCTCCCGGTTGGACGTGCCCGGAACACCTCACCAGGGAGGCGTCCAGGAGGCATCCTGATCAGATGCCCGAGCCACCTCATCTGACTCCTTTCGATGCGGAGGAGCAGTGGCTCTACTCTGAGCCCCTCCCGGATGACTGAGCTCCTCACCCTATCTTTAAGGGAAAGCCCAGACACCCTGCGGAGGAAACTCATTTCAGCCGCTTGTATTCGCGATCTCGTTCTTTCGGTCACTACCCATAGCTCATGACCATAGGTGAGGGTAGGAACGTAGATCGACTGGTAAATTGAGAGCCTTGCCTTACGGCTCAGCTCTTTTTTCACCACGACAGACCGATGCAGAGCCCGCATCACTGCGGATGCCGCACCGATCCGCCTGTCAATCTCACGATCCATTCTTCCCTCACTCGTGAACAAGACCCCGAGATACTTAAACTCCTCCACTTGTGGCAGGATCTCGCCCCCAGCCCTGAGAGGGCACTCCACCCTTTTCCGGCTGAGGACCATGGTCTCGGATTTGGAGGTGCTGATTCTCATCCCAGCCGCTTCACACTCAGCTGCGAACCGCTCCAGAGAGAGCTGAAGATCACGGCCTGATGAAGCAAACAGGACAACATCATCTGCAAAAAGCAGTGACCCAATCCTGAGTCCACCAAACCGGACCCCTTCAACACCCTGGCTGCGTCTAGAAATTCTGTCCATAAAAGTTATGAACAGAATCGGTGACAAAGGGCAGCCCTGGCGGAGTCCAACTCTCACTGGAAACGGGCTCGACTTACTGCCGGCAATGCGGACCAAGCTCTGACACCGGTTGTACAGGGACTGAACAGCTCTTATCAGGGGGTCCAGTACCCCATACTCCCGGAGCACCCCCCACAGGACTCCCCAGGGACACGGTCGAACGCCTTTTCCAAGTCCACAAAGCACATGTAGACTGGTTGGGCAAACTCCCATGCACCCTCCAGGACCCTGCTAAGGGTGTAGAGCTGGTCCACTGTTCCGCGACCAGGACGAAAACCACACTGTTCCTCCTGAATCCGAGGTTCGACTATCCGACGGACCCTCCTCTCCAGAACCCCCGAATAGACTTTTCCAGGGAGGCTGAGGAGTGTGATCCCTCTATAGTTGGAACACACCCTCCGGTCCCCCTTTTTAAAGAGGGGGACCACCACCCCAGTCTGCCAATCCAGAGGCACTGTAAAATGTAACATACACACTTTAATGCATTTCATCATGAAAGTGATATCAAGTATACATCTAAAGATTCTAAATGTGCAGAGAGTTGGAATATCATACATTTAATGTGTTCTGTGTGGCGATCTGTTGCTGCTTGCCTTAGCGATTAAAAACTGGGATGACGTTTACGATGGTCTGCTTTAATGGTAAAGTAAACTATGAGGTTAAAGTGGACATTTCGAGATTAAAGCCGAAATTTCCACATTAATCACAAAATACACGTTTTCATCATGTCTTTAATTTTTTTTCTCAGTGGCTCAAATACAGCACTGTACATTATGTTGCTGTTTTGAAATTGCAAAAAAAAAAAAAAAAGACGGCACAAAACATGGTATGTGAGACATTTTTATCATTTGTTATTGAATCATTGGGCATCTTCGGCATTACTTACTGACTTTTCTTACTTCTGCCTTCTGACAAAGGTGCGTTTTCCCATGGCATTACGGTACTGGAAACGTCATCTGCTAGTATAGCCACGAGCCTTGACCAAAGTTAATGAGCCGCAACGTCATAACTGAAGTGCTAGGCTGCAGCAGCAGGCAGCAGGGGCAGTTTTAGGCATGTGCAAACTGTGCACCTGCAAAGGGCCACCACGCCAATATACAGTATATTGAATATAAAACAGAAAGAGAAAATAACGACACGGCTGACTGCAATGTGGCCGAAAAACAAGTAGTTAAAAAAATAAACTAGTTGTTAATTAGTATGCTGTATTTACTAATGTCGCTAGAGTCGGAGCAGTAAGCTATATGTAGTATTATAACGTTCTGCCTTAATGAGAATATCATGGGCTGCCACTTGGTTTTCAAGTTACGGACACGCGTATATAGAAGCGTGTCATGAGCACGATGCGGCTATGCAGTGTCCGCAACGGACGTGGCCATCCGCCGTGCATAACATACTATATTGACATTGGCGGGCAAAGAGGCCACCGATTCTTTCTCTGCCCAGGGCCGCCACTAGCCTAGAGCCGCCCCTGCGCATGCTACACTACTGGCTGGGCTGCTGAGACCGGCCACTGGGCAGAACTGACCATCATGAGTAGTAATAGCCTGCATATTTTCACATTTTTTTGCTCTAGTTTTATGTAAGTTTGTACTAGTATTGTAACAAACACTTAGTGCAGACTGAAGATCTGAAGTGGATGCGAGAAGTTGGTGAGTTGTTTATTAACATACTTTTGTGATTTTGAGTTTGTAAAAATCAGCGTAGGTCAGATGGCTTTTTGCATATCGGCTTATTTTACAACACAAACTTTGAAGTAAACATGCCTGGCATAGAGGCTTTCTGTCACATGTAGATAGTAAACAGAGACTCTAATGTCACATTCCGACTTTTAGCACACTGCGCCCCCCGACTTTTTGCTGGTACTGCAACTCGTGCATGCGTCGCATTAATTTCTGAGGACCTGCTCAGAGGAAACATGAAATGAACGCTGGGAACGCATGGCAGCCATGATGCGGGCGCGTACGCGTTCTGAGCGTGAAGTATAAACCGGCCCATAGTGTGTGGTTGGGCTGTGTGTGTGTTTGTTTTGACCATGTGATGGACTGGCACCCTGTACAGGATTTGTTCCTGCCTTGAGCCCTATGCTAGCTTGGGATAGGCTCTGGCACCCCCTTGTGACCCTTTTCTGAACTGAGTGGGTTAGAAAATAACTGACTGACTGGGTTTAGAATGTGGAAGGAAAACTGGAGAAGGCCTACACACACAAACTGAGAGAACTCCACACAAATAGTGACCAGGTCAGAATTAAAATGCAATACTATGGAACTGTGAGTCCGCAGTACTGGCCACTGCACTACCACATCACCAAGTCTAAAAACAGCTCTGAACGGCTTTTAATTGATTAGGTATGGATGGGTCACCCCCGTATTGGACTGTCATTTAATTCAGCGGAAAAGTTTACTTCCTAAGCAGGAATGCAGCACATAGATAAAAACTGTACAATGTTTTCAGACTGCTACTATATAATAACAAACAAAAGAATATTTTATTAATAGATACACATTATTTTACATTGTGCACATATTCCTCTGTTTTCATACTTTCAGACCAACTGTTAATTCATTGTACGAATGCCAACATCTGTTTATGTTTCACCTTTGACACTTATGAATTATTCAATGTAAATGATTCATCCTCAGGCAATGTTCACAGATAAGGGAAATGTATCGAACAAAAAAGATAAATCACATGTATTGACCTCCACATTTCACATTGGACCTCACTGATTTTTGGCTAAACAAAGTCCTCACAACATTCCATTATCATCAGTTAGTACTGAATTTAGACAAAAGGAATTACAAAAACATTTAATAGTGAAAGAGAAGCCATCATAAAATGGAATATGTGCCATTAAAGGGGGAAAATAAATACAATTAATAGATAAAAAAAATAACACCATTCTATAAAAAGAATGGTTTGGTGTTTTTAAATCTACTGTTTCAAGCAGAGGATCACAGCCTGGAAGATCCTAGCACAGCTGTATTTGTCACAAGACTTGAATGAACCATACAGGGGATGCCAGGCCATCCATATGCAATCATAACATGCAAAACTAGAATAGCCAATTAACATAATATAAACATTTTTAGGAATTTAAGAGGAAACAAAAACACTTGCAAAAGACCAAATGAACAAAGGGTGAACACGCAAATTCCATATAACCTTCTAGAACTGTGAGGCAGTGGTGTTAATCACTGCACCACATTGCCAAGCCTAACCAAATATGAATTAAAAAACTAAATAATAAATGTAAACAGGCAAACAGATGTCTTAATTCCTAATTTAGATAAATGCATGATCATGTGTTAATTAAATAAATGTCATCTTAACAATAATAATAATACTTATTACTTATAAACAGTTTAATTTATATAGCTAATTATGGGCAATTCACATACCTGAGAGGTCTGTATATTCTCTTAGGACCAGGTACATTTAAATTAATTAAATTGTCATCTGTGATATTCTATATTTACTAAAAAATGTTTAGCAAAACAAATAAAAAAAATAAACTTATGGATTAGGATGAGTCAAAAATCAAATCTGAACCTGTCTCACTAATGTCAGGACACCCAGATTAAAAAACAATCATATGACAATAGAAACCATTCAGTAGTGATAAAAATGTAAGCACCTAATAAAATTACATTTGGCATTGCTAAAGCTGTACCTGGAGGGTTATGGGAGAAACTGGAATTTGAAGATGTGCAACCTGCAGTTCACTATCAGGATGTTTTGCAAGTTACATTTTTTTTTGTTATATTTAGGTTAGTTTTCTTACATTTTGTTTTAGCCATGATCTGGCTGGCAAATGTATTTTTTTGATTGTTTCTAAGTCTTTTAACAATTTTCAAACATCATTTAGGATTTTGAAGACTAAGAAATTAACACGTTTTTAACAATTTTGAAAATGAATTATGTTCTCCCGTGGCTCCATATTTTCTTTGCTACCGGCACCACCACTTCTGTTGACAGTTGCTATGCTGTTACCAGACAAAACAACCAAGAGAGCATGATATGTGACATCATCAATGCAGTTATATAAAAGGTCAGTGACTTGCATTTCCTGATCATCTGAGATTTCAGATTCTTTCAAAGAAAACCATTCTTGTTGATATATACAGATTATGAAAATTTCCTTTGTTCCCTGACTATGATTAACATCTCCTTGAGTTGGCACTGGTTATGGGTCCCCTTTTGGCTTTAAAACCCTGCATTGTTCTCCTGATTTTGATTTGTGGTTCATGTCCTGAGCTCTGTTTACCTATCTCATGTGTTTACAATTACAATCTTTGGCTTGTTATTTTGACTCCTCCGATTTCTCTTTCCATTTAAAAATACAGCTACCCAAGTAACTAAAGTTGCTTTTTTTCTATATTTATAATTCCATTCTTTATTTGAACTCTTGCTTTATATTCAGGGTGTCGTTGTGCATGTGTCAGCTCAGCTGCAATCACATCTAACTGACAGGTTGAATTAAATCCTCCTCTATACTTTAAAAATAAAGCAAATAATCTATTACAAAAAGAATTTAAATGTATGCTTTAGTTACCTATTTTAGGTGGGTTGATTAAGCAATCTTGACTATGATATCTAGTTGTTCGCTATTAAGAATTAATCCAATTCATTTATTTATAGTATCTCCTTTGTCTCAATTTCTATATACAATGACCTAAACCTGACAATACTACTAACAGTATACTCCTTTTGGCCACTCACATACATGGAGTTTACAAAAGCCAAAAAATAAAACAAGTCATGTAAAGAAGGCTGGCTTAACTAGCTCTGACTACATCATAAACGCATGGTTGTGGTGATTCTGGGGTAAAGCTGGACTCCCACCCATCCACCATCCTGTCTTCTTCACGATCAAACAGAAGTGTCTTTTACTGTATATAAGCAAGTGCTACAGCTGAATACACCCTTCTGTCTGAGCACATGGTAACTTGTGCACTGACAAATGCATGTTAGGCTATCACATGTACACCTATAATAAAGCATCTTTTGATTTTTTAAAAAGTTCATGATTATAAAAATAACTCCACTGCATAAAATGTGACTAGCAGTACATTGTAATAGGGTAAGGATGTGAAAATAAAAACAAAAAATCCTTTACATGTTTGATCAAAAGCTGTATTAAATTCTGAAGTCTAAGAATGTAAGACCTTTTGACTGTCTAAAATGCAAATGTCAAGAATCTAGAAGAAAGAGCAAAAACACTAAGGCACTGTAAATTTATACATTAGGTGTTGAGTATTTTTAAATGATGCACGCCATTATTTCCACATATTTGTGCACACCTTCTATTATGTCCAATTTGTTTCTGGCCAAGCCTTCAAACTAGAACATACAGTAAGATGTTTGATAAATGACAGGAGACCATTCAGTCTATCAAGGTTGTTTAGCTAATAGCTAACTTGAACCAGGAACTTATCCAGTGTGGCAGATGACCGGGGCCCTTGCCCCATCGGGATGCCGGGAGAAGGGAAGGACGGGGAAAGGAGCAATATATTCCCCGGGGTGTAAGAGGGCAATCCCCCTGGATTACATCAGGGCCATGGATTTGGAGCTTGGAAGCTCAGGCCTGTTGGGGTCCGTGGCCACTGCCAGGGGGCACCTGGACCATCTCAGAGGCCTGGACAGCAGCACTTACGCCACGCCTGGAAGTCCTGCTGGAAGAGGAACCAGCCACAACTGGAGTGTTTCCAGGTGTCCATGCAGCACTTGAAGATGAACATCAGGGAACACCTGGAGCACATCTGTGGTATGCCATAAAAGGGGCTACCTCACTCTATTCGGGTGCCAGAGTCAGGTGGAAGAGGATGAAGCTTGCGGGAGAGGAGTGGAGGTGGCAGGAGAAAAGAAAGAAAGAAAGAAAGAAAGAAAGAAAGAAAGAAAGAAAGAAAGAAAGAAAGAAAAAGGGAGAAAAGGACAGAGAGCATTATTGTTGGTGATTTGTGCACTGTGTGCTGTGTGAGGGAAGAAGGCAAAATAAACGTGTGTGTTTTAGACTTTGTGTGTCCTCATGTCTGTCTGTGTCAAGGGCTGATTCCCACACCTGAAACTTTTTTTTTTAAGGTTGTCAAGTTCTGCTTCAGTTACCTAACTGAATGGTTAAATCCCCATAATTCTTTGTGTGAAGTACTTCTTGTCTTTTTCCTCTAGTGTCCTCAATTATGCCATTCACTATTTACAATAAAGAATTCAGATGGATCACCTTTTCTGATACTTTTGAGCATCTGTAATTATTTGGTAGTTATCTGAAGCCACTCTGTCAGCCAGCTAGTGTGTCTAAATGGTCATTCATAAGTCAGCCATTGAGCCACTTGTGTCCTTGTGCAAGTCTCTACAGTCTTTTGTTTTGTAACCCTTAACCGAGCTCTTCCACCATGTTATGCACAATCCTATAACCACATATACAGGGCCAGTTTATAGTCATCAATTAACCTAACACACATACTGTACCTTGGAGATGTGAGAGGAAAATCAGAGTACATGTATAAAAGCCCACACAGACATGGGACAAACATTTAAATCACACACAGATATTGACTGGTTTAGATTTGAATGTATGATTTTGGGTAGCATTGCAAGGCACAGCACACTTAACTCACACACGAGGAAAGTAAAACACGCAGGGAAAACCTGCATGGGTACAGGAAAGATGTGCAACTACACACCGTATCCATGTCACAAACTGAAACCAGATCAGTGCAGATCTGAGTCACAAAATATGTGTAGTATTGACAAAAACTGGGACCTGTCCATGAGTGAAAGCAAAATCCATCACTAGGTCTGCTCTGTATATCAAAGGCATCAAAGTGCCGAAGCTACTCGAAACAAGTTATCATTCTGCTTCTGCAGAAGGGTTACCGGGAACTCAGCCTGCTGCCCCTTCAAGAAAAGAGCAATGAATTTTGTTAATCTGTGCCCTGAGGCCCAACATTACATATTTGCAATTTCCATCCCACTCAGTATCGAGATGAAGACATGCAAAATAAAGAGCCCTCTTGTTTCTATTAAACTCTGCTATGTTTCTTCTCTTCCAGCTTCCATTTGGCCTTGCCTCTAGAAAAATAAGAGTCTTCACACTCCAGTTCAGAGCTCTAGGGATAAATCCTGAAACACTTCAAAAAAGAGTGAAAAATGAAACCTCCGAAATGAACACAGGGAGCAGAGTGCGTAGGTGAGCAAACTCGTAGAGGTTTCATTTAGATGTACTGCTCATTTTTCCAAACATCAATAAATGTGTGTGGTCAAGTCAACTGGAGGATAACTTTATTTAAATGCAAATCTCTCTTTTTTTTACTTTTCCGGCTCAACCTATATGTTAACCCTTTTGTTTCAAGTTATTTTCAACTATATTTTATTACACTGCTTTTTCTTATTGCTACCTCCATGAATGTACTGTCTGGTATATGGGAAAATGGTAAATGGAACTGGCATGTGTCAGATTAAATTGTTTTAATTTCACCTGTTCATTACACTGATGAACTGCCCATGGTACATATCTGCTTTGAGTTTGTTTCTGCTGGAATAAACTATTCACATTCTTGTAACTGAGACATTGTTAATTAATCATCAAATTCACCTATTTGACATCAAGGCTGGTGCTTAAACCAGCAGCACTGGGATCAAGACAAAAAGCCAGCTCTGGGCTGACAGGTATGAATACCAACTGGGCACACTCACAGACATTGACACTCACTCAAAGAAGGCTAATTTAGACTTTGCAATTAAATTAACATTCTTTGAAAGGAAATCTGAAGTACATGGAAAAAATCAAAGCAGGCATAATGAGAACATGCAAACTTTATTTAGGTTGTAATGAGTGGAATTATTCGCACAAAATTGAATTTGCAGCAAAACTTGGTGTTTTGCTTCACAAAAATATTTGTGAAACAATCTATGCTTCACTTCCAGCAAAAATTGTGCCATTGAAACAACAATGAAGGTGTTTAATCCAGTCTGGAACCATTTACATGCCTTAATTCCACAATGGTCTGCCTATATTTAAATAAGGATCTCTAGTTAAAAAACACCAGACTCATTTCCTATCACATGTAGACATTTTGTTGTGCCCTGAGATATTATTCTGGTTGTGTGATCACCACTTTGCCATTTATGGTGACAATCTTGGAAATCGCAATGCTAAAGATGCATCAAAGACAGAAAAGTAACTCAAGGTTCCTTGGTGCATAGCCTCAACATTTTCTGTAGGAAATGACAAATAGGAAAGGGCAGCTGCTAACTAATAGCAAGAGTGATGGTGCAACTTTTTGAGTAGTGAGATTTGCTGATGGAGGAAGCACAACAATGTGCACGATACAGAATTTTTGTGTGACCTTCCATGGAAAAATATGCAGGATGTCACATTTTTAAAAAGACACACAACACTCCTCCAAAGTGAGGTGTAAGTAGAATTGATTTTACTGGTGTGTAACAGAGTATATGCATTACACACTGCAGATAAGAATAGGCTGAGTATGGGACTGGCAACAAGGCTTTCTTCTTCTTCCTATGTGCCTTCTTCGATCTAAATGTTGGCAACCATTGCCTTTCACCTCTCCTTATCTTCTGCCTTTTTTCCTTCCCCCTATTCTTTCGATTCTGACCATTCTTTTATATCATCATCCCACATTCTCCTCGTCTTGCTTTGTCTCTGGTTGCACCTACAGTATTCTTCCTTCTATTCCCACTTGAACCCCCTCAATACATGTTCCAAGAATCTCTTCTCATCATCTCCTCCACCATATTCTTTTTCTATACCCATCCTCACTTCTCCATTTGTCTCTGCCCAGCTAATTTTCATAATTCCTCTGTAGCACTACATCTCAAAGTTTTTTACCCTATTAAATGTTGTAGTAGTATCTAACACTGGAGAGATGTATGTTCTTAGAAATTTCTATTTAAGGTCAATGCCAAGATTCCCTCTCAGGAATTCTTTGCAGTTCCAGAAACTCTTCTTTGCTTTACCTATTCTTCATTCCATGACCATCAAGCAATCCTCTTGCTCTGTTATCCAGCTTCCTTAGTATTTATATTCCGTTACTTCTCTAATTCCACTTTTATACTATATTCGTCTATGAGATTCTCTTCTTGCTAATGACAATGGATTATTTCACCATTCATAATAATCTGACATTTACGTCCATTCAATACTCCTTGCACACTTTGTAGATTCCTTTTACATATCCTCCATTCTTGATACTGTACAACAGTATCATCTGTATAATGTATTTTTGTGATCTATTCTCCGTTTATCTTTCTCTGCTACTGCTCTTCTAATGTCTCTTTTATGAAAAATTCACTATATATGTTCGATAACATGGCTGATAATATGCATTCTATCTTTCTATTCCCTTAATATGCGCTCCCTCTCTTTCTCCTGAAATTTGTCCTAATCTTTGCTTTCTGCTTCCAGTGCAAACTGTCTGCAAATCCTTTTGCACAACAGTAATTTTTCCATATAATATAAGGTTGAGTGGAATCCTTGTGACTCAGTTTACCTATTTTTTCCCATATATCTAACAGTTTATTTTTCACTCAATAAAAACTAACATAATCAATGAAGCTCATGAATATTGTTCTTCTTTTCAATCATTCCTTCCACTATCATCCTTACCATATATAGCACATCCTGTTTCTTTTCCCTTTTATGAAATCTATTGATTTTCTTTCAGGCATTTTTCTATTACTTGAGTTAATTTTGCTTTCACTACCTGCAGCAGCACCCTTCACAGCATGTGGTACCAAACCAATTGCTCCCCCTGTCTTAGGTATCATAGGTATATTTAATTTAATAATTTAATATTTTTATTTGATCCAACTCCTCACTTCCACTTCCCCTATCACTTGTAGAAATTCTGTTGGAATCCTTTCATCTCCTGCTGCTTTATTCTTTTTCAATTTCCTGATCAACCTCTTTATTTCCTGCTCATCTATTCTCTTCATCTTTTCCTCCACTATAAGTCACAACTCTTTCCCAATATGTTGTTCCCATCTCTTACTCACTTGCCACCAGTGTACTATCCTTCTTCTTTAGTCTTGCATGTACTCCATTTTCATGATCTCATCTTCTTCAGTTTCCCATAAAACGTTGGGCAGTAATTCCTGTCTAGTTCCTGCAAGTTACTCTTTAGTCTTTCTACAGTTTCTCTCTGTTTCTCTGCTGAAATCATTATCCTTCTGTTTACATTATTCTCTTTCCATATTCCTTACATTCCTTGTTTCCTTCATCTTTTTCCAGTATTTCTACTGTCATCCATTTTTTTCTTGCTTCTTTTTCCAACCTAACTCCTTCACCGTCTTACGTATGCTTTCCTTTTGTAACACTAGATGGGCTATACCAGCACTTAACCCGACACACAGACACTGACAACACGTTTTAAAAGCACCAAGAAGTTGTTTAATCTCTTGGTTTTTAAATAAACAGTGCTCAAAGCACCTCAGCCACAATAAACAAAAGAACACAATATTATTTAATTCTCAGAATCTCTCCTCCACACCTCCCAACAAGCTCTGTCCTCTACCTCCCAACTCCGGCTCCTCTCACAGCTCCTCCAGGCGGTACACATGGTACCCAACAGGGCTGAGAAACCAAACTCGAAGTCCCATGATGCCCTGTAGGAATCCGGGGCACTGTTACACTCCAGGAGAGCTGCCATCTAGTGTTTTGGGGGAGGCAGTGTCCTTGAAAATCTGTCTTCCCCCATCCTTCCATTGTAGGCGCGTCTAGGCCAGGTTGAGCTATCGGCCATCTCTTACACTTTATATCCTCCCACATTTCTTCTGACTGTTCTTTCATTGCCTTACTTCCCATCTTAAGGTTTACTTTCTCCTCATTTATTTCTCTTTTGAGGAGTCCTCTAACTTACTCACAACCCATATTATTCTTAAATGTTTGCTAAAAATCTCTTTAAGAGCTATTCTGATGTTCATTATAACAGGACTGTGATCTGATCCACAACATGCACAGGTTTTACTATCATGTCTCTTACAGTACACTATTCCTGAATCTTATACTGACCAATATTAAATCAATCTGGTCTCTTGTAATTTCATCTGGTTATAGCCACGCATGTCTTCTACACTCTTTCTGCTGGTACCAAGTATTTGTGACTTTCATATGGTACTTCTTGCAAAACTCTAGTAGCTTCTTTCCATTCTTTTTTCTACTGCCTAATCTAAATAGTCCAATAAATACCCTTCTCCCTTCCATTTTCTACATTAGCATTAAAATATCCCATTATTATCAATTTATCCATAAACCTCTCATTCTCTCAAATTACCTTCTCTAGTTCTTCATAGAAGTAATCTTTCACCTCTACATTTACTTCTTCATTTGGTCCATAAATCTGGATCATTACTTTCTTGTTTTGTACTGCAACAAATCTCCAAAAACTCTTTATAGTGAGTTTTGTGTTTAGTAATTATGAAATCACCTGCAAAACCAATTTTGCTTAACACCATTTGCTTAACTGTATGTGAATCAAAACTTGCCTGTTTTACTCATTACTATACTCAGGATCCAGGATTTAAACACAGGATTCCCAAGCTGTTGCCAAAACAATTTACTCTTTTGGTTGGCTGAATACATGAGCCCTGTTGGCAGCAAGTTGTACCATCTTTGAAGGAAAGAAAAGTCACAGCACTGGCACTAGACTTTTGTATCTATGTATTGAATTAAGCAGGTTTGAGAATGAGTAATGTCCTAGATACGAGTTCCAAAATTAGATAATGTATGTTAAAGACTTACTAAATTATTTGTTTATACAATGAAGTTAAGTTAACTGTATATCTTGCCTTCACAAGATTAAATGATAGTAACTTGGACCAAATGCAACATAATGCAGTTATCATATGACATCTTTAAAATTCTTTATACAGAAGAAAATTATTGTACAATAAAGCTCATATATTCAGAGAACAGATGTTTGTCAATGCTGTCTGTGAACAGATCTTGACTGCAGATGCCCAGACAACATACAGTCTGTCAGTAATTGTGTGACAAAACTATGCTGTGCCAGTTTATTTGCTAACAATCTGCATCTGTGCTTTTGTGAATTAAAGATTTACAGGAAAAAAATAATCTGTCTGCAATGTTACAGAACAACAGAATTTAGTCAAAATGTTTCCTTTTGTTATGTTTATTCATATGAAAATGAAAGTACAAATCCTTAAATTAAAAATATAGCACTAGTTAAATTCTTCAACAAACACACACACACAGATGCAACACACTATTTAATTCTCTGCCGGGACATAGGGACTAATTCCTGCTGGTTTACAGTGTGGCCTGTAGAGCCCCAAAACCCCAGAAACAAAGTCAAAACAACAGTCCTAGGTCCACAGGACCATTTCTGCTTGACAAAATCACTTCTTACAGGCTCTTCACACAATACCCAAGGCAATTTCTTATTCTGTTTTCTTCCTCAACTCCTCCCAGGTGATCTTTGACATTCCTGCTTCTCTGACTCGTACTTGCCTGGGTGAAGCAGAGTTACTTCTTTTATCCCACACACATGAGTAATTCCTGTGCCATCATATTGCACCCAGAAAGCACTTCCATAACCTCCTTAATATAAGGAATACTTCTTCCAGCAGCACACCCTTTGCAGCTTCCAGGAAACCTATTATGGTTGGCCTTCGGGACTACAACGCCTATGCAGCCATGCAGGAGTTCACATAGGAGATCCACGAGAGGGATGCTGCCAACTATCATGCGGCCCTAGGAGACAATTTCCTTCCACCCTTTCAATAGATAGATAGATAGATAGATAGATAGATAGATAGATAGATAGATAGATAGATAGATAGATAGA
>JANRMT010062792.1:1058591-1099172 GCA_026402145.1 Polypterus bichir lapradei | reverse complement strand
AGATAGATAGATAGATAGATAGATAGATAGATAGATAGATAGATAGAGCATCATGTAGAAAATGGGGAAGGCACCAAACATACATGTATGTATCATCAGTACTCCATTATTATTACATAAATTTTATGGGGCCATCCATCCATTATTTTATTGTACTCATATTTACATGATCAGAACATATTGAGAAAGAGTAGAGGAGGGAGATCTAGCTCCACAGCTCCAGAGAGAGATGACATTATCTCAGAAGAAAAAGCTTCAATCCCTGGACAGAATACAGTTACACACCACAGCTTTGTGTTTAGTTTTGTTTAATATGTTTAGTTATGTTTATCTCGATATATATATAAAATCCAATGTCTTTCTGTCTGTCTGTCTGCTTTTCATGAGAGAACTAAACTGATTTAGATTGGTTTTTTTTTTCTAGAATTTGCTTGAACATTCTGGTTGATTTTGCGACTTTGCTCATCGCGCTAAGTATCATAGTTCGCTTGCAGGAGAGATAAATTCACACTAAGTCGAGACAGAGGCTACAGGCCGAGGGGAGGGGGAAGCGTGATGTCAGGAGTGGGGAGTTGGATGGGGCCCTCCTCACTCACACGCCAGCCTCCATTTGAATCGGTTTACCTCTGGCCACGTTTTGGAGTGTAGCTTGCCTCTGCTTAGCTAGCGATACCTGTTTGTTTATTGATTTTTAAAATGTGTCCTGTTTCACTATTGTGCGGCCGGAGCCACAGGAGACAGCTAGTAGCCTATAAATGGGAACTACACCATAAAAATCTATTAAAGTTAGACCTATGCCCATAGTTACTCAAACTGGGGCAGAGGATTTAGTGTTTCCACTCAACCTCATAGGATATGGAACAATTATCTTTATGCAGTATCTTTACTTGCTGTGCTGCTGTACTGTTTATATACAGTATTGTAAAGTGCTGCCCGGTGAACAAAGTGATCATTTGGCAGAAGCAGAGCCTGACATTGACCGGTGTGAGAGTCAGGGAGGGGAAGAGGGAGAAAAAGAGATATTCAGAGCAGGAAAGGTGCTTCTGTGGCATTAAAGCATGAAAGTAAAAGGCAGTGGAATGAGCTTTCTCAAAATGTTTGAGTACCTTTACCAAACAGTGCACATAAAACACTGACTTTCTAGCAAAAGAAGGAATAAGGCTCCGAACTGAGAAGCCTCCTGGCCTGGAGGCTTCCTGTGTGTTGCCCTTGCCCCATTTACTCTTTTACATTATGCACATTGAAGCATTTGAGGTTCAATCTGTTTCTCATTGCATGTTGTTTACAGTTGCAGATTTCTGAATGTCTTTATAATACTGCATAATACATAGAAGGGGGTGGGCAGCCAGTTAGCTGAGATCTGTGACTATGTCTTTTCTAAGTGGCCATGGACATCCCGCAGACGTTCATTTTCTTCTAGCAATGCTACTGATTGAAGTTTTTGTCTTTCACTCCTCTGTTATCATGTTAATTGGACTATACTGTATATTATAATGACTTGTTACTCATTGAGACTTATTTCTAAAATGTTTTATTCTGTGTTGTACAGCTTAGTATTTTAGTCCTAGTGCATTATAGTTGTAAATAGCTTTAAGTGCTCTGAGTTTGTCCTCAATGAAACTTGCCATACACAAATGCCACACACAGAACTGAATATATTTTCATGATATGTTATATCTTTAGTATATTGTGGATTGTCTGTCTGACAAGTCACATTCGGCTTCTAAACAAGAGTGAAGGAAAGAGAGGGATATGTGCAGGTTCTGTCAGGACCCTGTCTAGACAGGTATTTCATGGAGGTTTCAGTATGCCTTGTTCTCTTAAACCAGGAGTTTTAACTCACATTCTGGTGGGCTGCTGGTTTTCGTTTCAGCCACTTTTTTAATTCATAGTCAATTACTGGTATTAATGGAACACACTTTACACTGTCAAGCAGTATAATTAAATGAAGAAATGGTTACTGTTAACAATAAGAACTGGAATCTAATTATAAAAACCGGCTACAGCATAAAAATAAAGCCATTAGAAATGCCATTGAGACACTGAAGCAGCTCAGTGCTTATTGCTAACTGGCAGCTGGTTAAGTAAAAAAGAAACAGTTTAACAGGCAAGTCAGTCCAAATGAAGGCCACAAACCATGCTCCATTGGCAGCAGTAACTGGCTACTAATTAAGAAAGTAGATGGAATGAAAACCTACAGGCATTGGGGGCCTCCGGGAACTGAGGCCCCTGCATTAAACAGTGTGAGACTGGAGAAGCTCTGTTAGTTGAATCTGCACCCCTCTATCTAAACAAAACTTGCCTAAAGCTACACATGCTAAACATAAATGGCTGTCTCATGTCAAAAATCTTGGAAACTGAGTACATACAGTAAGTGAGTTAAAATAGCAGGTCTCAGGCAAGGAGAAAGTTTCTTCCACTTACAAAAACTACTGGACGTGGAAAGAAGATGAGTAACTTTATATTACTTGACAATTAGAGTAAGTGTGGCAATCGAGCATCCTGCTGTAGCAAGTCAAGTCTACATAACAACATTCAACCATATCATTTAAACTCTTTTTTTAATATGTTTTCTTGCTATGTCCAGTAAGCACAGAAGGGAACCCACATATTAAAGTAATAAAAAACACAATAATTCAAAAAAGAAGGAGCAAAGAGCCAATTCTGTTCTATCTATCACGCATATTAATTTAAATCTGTCTTTGAGATAATATTCAGGAAAATAATTAAATATTATACTGCTTACCCACGGCACGGTGGCGCAGTGGGTAGCGCTGCTGCCTCGCAGTTAGGAGACCCAGGTTTGCTTCCCGGGTCCTCCCTGCATGGAGTTTGCATTTCTGTGTGGGTTTCCTCCGGGTGCTCCGGTTTCCTCCCACAGTCCAAAGACATGCAGGTTAGGTGCATTGGCGATCCTAAATTTTCCTTGGTGTGTGGGGGTGGGCTGCCGCCCTGCCCGGGGTTTGTTTCCTGCCTTGCACCCTGTATTGGCTGGGATTGGCTCCAGCAGACCCCCGTGACCCTGTAGTTAGAATATAGTGGGTTGGATAATGGATGGATGGACTGTTTACCCATACACTACATTCTACTACAAAATTAAAACTGCGTGACTTTATTAATTCATATTCACAAAAAAACATATTTGTTGCCACTTTATCAAATTGTATAATGCCAAAAAAAAAGTTTAGCACATGCTTCAAAATACTGAAGGACGTGCATTTAATTGAACAGAGTTGCCTTTAGGCTTTCTTTTAATGCTGAAGACAAATGTTTATAAATACCATTTGGCCTAAAATGAAACTGAAGTGATTAAGCTAGTTAACATGACGGAACTCTGCTCCACAAGACATCCCACCTGCTGTGCGACTTCCACATGCTGTCTGTTTCAGGTGACCTTCTCGACGTAACAAGGTTTGACACAATGAAACAAAAATGCAAAAGAGAGATGGCATGAAGTTAACTTAACTCTTGGCACGTCTCTAGTGTTAGAGAATGCACCTTGCATATCTTTGGTACTCTAATGAACATTTAATCCACAACACAAAAAACTGGTTAGAGTATGACATGCAAATTTCTAAATAAAAAACAGTCAATATATTATATATGAAAAATATATGGATATTTTTTCAAACACTGCAGGGCTGCATTTCAACTATTTTACTCGAGAAATCCCCAAACTAATGAAGATATTGGCACACCTACACACAGTAAATAAGTATACAATGAGGACAAATGACAAATGTTCACAAATGCTCACCCAGTTTAGTGTCACAGAGAGCCAATGGCAATTCTGCTAACCCTTGGCTCAAGGTGAGAACCAAGTGAGTATAAGTTACCCTTATGCAATATTTTGAGTGACCAATTGTTCTGACTTGCACATCTTTAAAATATGGGAGGAAAATCAAGAAGAGGCAGGATTCAGGCCTTTGTTACTTATCTTAGAAAAATTCTGAATACATTTTCTAATTTGAGTGTTTTTTTTTTAACTGTCCAAATAACATAACATAGTCAAAGCCGTTAAATCCAATCAAGAGTTGAGGGGGTCAAGAACCTATCTCAATATCATTAGGCACAAGACGTGAAACAGCCCACTCATTCACACACTCACACTCATACAGAGCTCATTTAGAATGTTTAGTTAAAAGACCATGCATATCTTTTTGGATGTGGAAAGACCAGAAAAAATCTATCCATATATTTCTGTTGAAAAACTGTTGTCAACTTGCTCCTCCAGTTCAAGGTTGCAGTTGTTTTTAACTTTTCCATTGCAGCATTCAGTAGGCTCCAGCTCCCCATCTGCATTCAGATCATAGATTGATGAAAAATGGAAAGACTATGCTAACCAAAATTATTTATTTATTTTTTTTCACAAGCATGTGATGTGATACAAAGAGAAGTAATCTCAGCTATATATCATCTCCCTAAAAAGAAATAACTAAAGACTGACCTCTTACATAAAGATAGAACCAAACAGCATCAAAATATCTGGCTGTCCTTCTGTCAGTGAAACATTGAGCAAAGAGGGTGCCCAGTTGAAAACCCAGGAGATACAACCCTTCACTTGACCATCCCACAGAGTCTTATTCTTATATGTGGAAGGAGGGATTGTACCGAGGAACAACATTGGAACTGTTGCTGTTTGCATCATCAAAGGGTACGAGAGCGCAGAAGACGATCTCACAGAGTCAAGGCAGCATGTCTCCATTCCGAGATTAAGGGATAGTAACATCCAGAACTACACAACAAATCTGTTGTCATTGATGAACCAACAAATAATAAAAACCACGTTCATTTTGCACGTGATGTGTTTTTTTTAAATCCAGCCAGTTTCAGCTCATCTAAGATTCATTCGAATTCGGCTGCATCCATATAACTAAATTCCAAGCTTCAAAATGCTTTTTAACATGTAATGCACAGAGTTTCGACCTGGCACAAAACTGTTATGTAATTAGATCCTCTGAGTACTTGACATATTTTGATTTTTGCTCAGTAAGGTGTGCAAAGTTAATGAAAACATGTCGACTCTTTTATTGTAGCAGTATAAAACACTGTACAGGAACTGCTAGGCATATCCCATGCAGGACTTTACTGTTGCTTACTATTGGTTAACATATTTTGTGCTTAAGGCATTTGTTTGCAGATTATTTAAAAAGTCCCAAAAAAGGACAATGCTAGGTAGTTACTTTGCTTTCATTTTTACTGTCTGCTATGATTATTTTAAAAAATCATTAGGATCAAGCTCAAAATGAAGGCATAAAATGTTTTGGTTCAGACCAAACACCATGATCTCTTTGATGAAGACTTTGTGTCAGATAGAGAACCATCTATAACATTCTTGTAATAAGCTCCAAAACTAACAGTGCCCAAAAATGCCAGTCTATCATGCTGACCTCCTTTAAATGTATGAGAAAAATGGAGATCTTATGAAACCAGAATTGATGCTTACTTGAGGATTTTCTGCTCATGGTGAACATTTAGTTTTGTGGCTCCTTCTCTAACTGCTTTTGCCAATTCATGAGGCTCCATCAATCATGGTAGTTAAATACTGGTCTGAAGACTAGTCTTTCTGTAATACCTTCTGAAACGTTTCTTCCTGCTTTAACTCGGTAAGACCATAATATAATTTACTGTGCTATAACTCTTGTCATGCTTTTCCATATATGCACACATTACTATAGATATCATATCTTTCTTACGGTCTGTCAATACTTTGCCTTCGTTTTAAGTCCTACAAAAGCTGTACATTTCTTCATTTTAATAAAGTACTATACCTTTGGCAGCTCTATAATAATACAAGCTGAAAGACTAATTGATTTGTCAGCTACTCAGACAACTACAGTACGAGGCTAACACAAATACAAGTTAATTCTCAACAACAATAATCAGACGTGAATAAAAATGATTATCCTGTGGTAAACATTTTTATTTAGTCACTCCTGAAACATTAATGTGGAATGTTTTGTGGAATTTACCTGACTAAATTGCCCATTATGGCCTGGTCATTCTGGCCCCCTAATCATCAAATGTCTCTGATTGTCGCTCTCTCTCAGCCCTTCACCACCTAATGGCTAAAGTGTGTTGAGCATGCTGGCTCAGTAATGGGGACCGACGCATCATCCAGGTGGGTGCTACACATTGGTGGTGGCTGAAGCAGTTCCCCCTCTGTCTGTGTAAAACGGTGTGAAAAGCACTATATAAAATGTTATTGGTATTATTATTATTATTATTATAAATTAAATCCAAACTATTAGATTGCTTATTGCCTCACTGAATGTACAGTAGAATCACCAAGGATTTTCACGGAGATGAAGGGCAAATGATAAAAGCATATTGTGTTAAAGGGCCCTGAAAATATCTTTTGCTAGTCTATAAAAATACTACCAAATTTATAGGACTTTTGCACTATGACCAAAAGGCCTGTACAGGGTGGTCCAGATCTAATTATGCATATCCAGATAGTCTGGATGACTTTGATTTATGCGGGGACGATTCCAGTTCGGTGCGAAGATGATTCTTCATGTTGTCAGTTCGCACACTTCTCAATGGTCTGGGATTTTTCAGGTGATTTTCTATGTAATAAACTTAATAAGTTATAGTGTAATGAAAATTGCATAATTATATCTGGACCACCTTATACTTTGTCTTGTTTTACCCAGAGATGCAAAGCAACGCAACATACAGCTCCTCATCAAACAGAAATATGCTTCTGTTAATGCAAAAAAAAAAAAACCAAAAAACCCAGTAACTTCTAACTTAATCCCACTTCTCCAATCTTCACACAGGAATGAATCCTCTAGAATATTTCATTTGGAAACAAAGTGATAAATATCCAGAAATGTCAGGATCTCCAGGTTCTCATGATGAATGAAATCTTTAATAGACACTTAATCATAATTTTGCTTTCCCGGACTTGTACTGGGATAACAATCACAAGTAAAATTCATCTTGTCAGGGCTTCTCTCATTCAGGACCATTGCAGGCTAAGCTAAAGGCTGAGCTGCCAGGAACCTGAAGCCCTAGCTACTTGAGTGAAATGTTTTCCATTGTGAAGATCCACTGCAGCCTTTCAGTTGTTTTGGGTTTGCATGAAGTTGCAAACCTACAAAGGGGTCCCATCCGAAGTGCAAACCCTCAAGGATATAGAGGGTGAGTCAAAATTATGTTAACACTAATGGATTATTTTTAACTCGACCACACCTTTCCAGGTCGATGGATAGGTCGTGGTGGACCATTGCCATGGCCTCCACACTCCCCTGATTTGACACCCTGTGATTTCTGGTTATGGGGTATGGTGAAGGATGGCGTGTATAGCAGGAACGTTCATTATATCAGTGACCTGAAGGACAGAATACAGGCTGTGGTATCATCTATTCCCCACGAAACGTGTGTCCGGGCTTTAAATGGTACTGTTGCTCATTGGATTTTGTGTGTTGAACATGATGGCCAACAGGTTGAGACATTCCTGTAAACCAACTTGAACACATGAAGTATGTTTTGTGAATAAATTGTTTCCACCATTCAAATGTGAACATAATGTTGACTCACCCTGTATTTTGTGCATTTGTTTTTATGAGCAGTTCTTGCCTGAAAAATCTAACTCATAAAGATCAAAAAAAAAAAAAAAAAAAGTAACCAAAATGAGAAAGGGCAAAATGGACACAAAACACAATAAAAGAGAATGCACGCTAAAAAGTAGACAAAAAATAAAATGAAATACAGTATGTTGCAAGAATTAAAAATATGCATTGGAACAGACAGATAATACTTCAGAAAATGTTACCTTTACTGTCTACCCTGGGCAGTATCAGTTTTAAATGGATTGTGAATACTGAGAAATCCTGAAGTCAAAATAACCAAAGGTCGCAACTGAAGACATGAGATAAATGAACAAAGCTCAGGTGATAAACCACAAATCAAAGTCAGTGAAGAAGCTAGGATTGTCAGCCAAAAAATGACACTTAACCAGGGCCAAAGTGAGCAGACATTAATGAAAGTCAAGGAAAAGAAGAAATTTTCTCAACCACAAAATATTAACAAGAAAGATCACTAAAGACTTTTCTTTAGAAGATGATAAGGAAATGCACGATGCAGACCTGTATACAATCACATTGACGACATTATACGCTCCACACTCCTGGTCATCTTGCCTGGTAATAGCATAACAACTGTCAACAGGAATGTCAATGCCAATGGACCAGAGGATTTCTTGGTCACCAAATGCAGGAAATGGCATTCAACAATAGTTAAAGACCAAGGAACAGTCAGAAAAAGAGTTACCAGTCAGATCATGACATTACCAAAAATGACCAAAGACATCATCTGGTGATTCCACAGAAAACTTATGATTCTGTTATATTTCGTAACACCTTCATAAGAAGAAAGGTCAATGTGATGTCACCCAGTAGCCTTTGTATGCCATATAATAGTTTAACATTTTGAGAACACAAGGTGTATGTTGTATGTATTGCTGCAAGGGCAAAAGGATGGACCAGGAGAACAATTGGAGTCAAAAACAAAGCAAAAGTTTTGACTGGAAGACAAGAGATCAACAATAAGCAATAAAACCTGAAACGTAAATCTCATACTCAAAAACCTGAAGTAAAAAAGAGATCAGGGAATGAGAAATGCACAAAAGAACTTAGTTAAATTTAATTTTGTTTTTTGTGAGAGATCCTAAAACTTGGACAATTAAGTGACCCCAGAAAATGAACATTTTACCCTGTGACCCCACCATTGCTGGCCTCTGAAAAAGCTGCTAATAATTTCATAGCAATCAGTAAACAAAAACTTGCAAAATGGAGACTCCCATGTGAAACGATGCAGTGTTGTGGGATAGCGCAAATAAATATACTACTCAAAAAAATTAAGGGAACACTTAATCACCACAGGCTAACACCAAGTCAGTTAGGCTTCACGGATATCAATCTGTCCAGTTAGGAAGCATAAGCAGTGGTGAATCAACTTCACCTGCTTTGGTGGAAATGAAAGTGACAAGAGGTGCACTGGAGAGGCAACAGCAAGACAACCTCTGAAAAGGGAGGAGATACCAGGAGACAGGCCGTTACACAAGGAGAGCTGGATAGGGATGTAAAAGGGCATCAATCCAACAGTAGGAACGATATAAGCTCCTTTCTGCAAGGAGGAACAGGAGGAGCACTGCCAGAGCCCTACAAAATGACCTCCAACTGGCTACTGGTGTGCATGTTTCTGACCAAACTGTCAGAAACAGACTCCATGAGGGTGGCATGAAGGCCTGACATCCTCTAGTGGGAACTGTGCACACCCCCACACAGCTTGATTGGCATTCACCAGAGAATACACAATTGGCAGTTTAGCCATTGGCACCATGTTCTCTTCACAGATGAGAGCAGGTTCACATTGAGCACATGTGACAGACATGAAAGAGTCTGGAGATGCCGTGATGAATGTTATGCAGCCTGCAACATCAACCAGCATGACCGGTTTGGTGGTGGGTCAGTGATGGTCTTGGGAGGCATACCTTGGTCGATCGCACACAGCTCCATGTGCCAGGCAATAGTACCCTGACTGCTGTTAGTTACTGGGATGAAATTCTCAGAGCCATTGTCAGACCTTATGCTTGTGCAGTGGGCCCTGTGTTCCTCCAGGTGCAGGACAATGCCTGGCCTCATGTATCCAGTGCATAGGAAGTTCCTGAATGATGAAAGCATTGATGCCATTGATTGGCCCACATGTTCCCCAGACCTGAATCTAATTGAGAACTTCTGGGCTGTTAGGTACTGGTGAATCCGATGCCACCAAATAGCTCCACATACTGTCCAAGAGCTCACTGAGGCCCAGATCCAGGTCTGAGAGGAGATTTCCTCAGGGCACCATACAACGTCTCATCAGGAGCATGCCCAGACATTTTCAGGAGTGTATACAGGCGCAAGTGATTCTCTGCAGAGAATCTTTTAATCAACCCCCAGAGGAAAGCCAGAGTACCTAGCTGGCAAGCATCAGCTCAGCAAATGCTTTTGGGAGCAGGTGTGAAGGGTATTGTATGCCCCCATTAAATTGAAATATAGCTGTTTGGGATTGGTTTGAATCAGAGGCCATTCTGTGGCACGATGCCCTGTTGGTATAAGGATTTGGACAAAGAATGTATAAATTCGGTTGGTTTACCCCTCCCTATCTCTCTCTCACCATCATGATGAAGGAGCATCTCACACACCATGAACTGAAATAAAGACCACACTGAGAAACACAACTCCGCAGCTTGTCCTGAAGAAAGTCATAAAATGATGACTTAATATAGACATTTTAAAGTAACTGCAAGTCTCTGTGCCTCCTGAAATTACACATCAGTGTTTATCAGGTTGTATGGTTAACAATATTCAAATGTACTTTGCTTATTGTTATTATTTTATGAATATTATCAATAATACATTATTTAAGTTGTAACTTAACTCCTGCTTGTCTTTTACTCTATGTAATTGCCTAAATTTATAGATGTAGAAGGGAAGGTGGGAAGAAGTTATAAAGTACAATTCCTTATAAACAGTGGTGAGTCTAAGGGATCTGAGGCATTCTAACAAAGGCTACACAATAAAGAATGCAAAAGGGGAAAGTAGAGTTAAACAGAACTCTACCAGGACAAAACAATAACCAATCATGATAGTGTGAGCTAGGAGGAAAGACTGAAGTACTTGAACCTTTTTAGGTTAAACAAAACGAGATTAAGAGGAAAGAGGCTAGGGGTGTTTAAAATCGTAAGGGGGATTATTACTGTGCAGTCCAGCTGTTACTTACAAATCAACAAAAACACAATAATAAAGATGTAAACTTTTAAATATATTCACCTAGAGAATCATAAATACATCAAATAATTTACTAAGTACAGTGCTAGACAGCAGTACATTGGGGACCTTCCATACCTGTTTTAAGTGACTAGAGACTGAAGAGCTAGGTTGGGCTGTCACCATCATAATTGTTCTAATGTTTAATTAGTAAAAACTAGAAATAAAATCCAATGACTTTAAAATGACACAGACATTCCAAAACAAAAGGAGGCCATAAATCAGCAAAACTAAAAGTGCAAATATCTTTTCCAGAGACTTCTTAAATAAAGGTTGTCAAGGTTTCTGCTTCAACTACATATCTAGGTTTGACTTTAGCCCTAAATGCTCTTCCCCTCCATTTCTACTAGTGTCCTTAAGTACATGATTCACCATTAAAGAATGTGGAAGATTGTGGGTTTGCTTCCCGGTTCCTCCCTGTGTGGATAACGCTTTGAGTACTGAGAAAAGTGCTATATAAATGTAATGAATTATTATTATTATTATTATTAAATTGAAAGAATTCTGTTGGATTTACTTCATCAATGCCTTAGATGATTTTGAAGACTTGGATTAAGTCCCCACATAGTCTCTTCTGCAAAGATAAAATGTACCATGAAAATGCTGAACAAGCTGTCAATTCTGACCCCTATGAATACATTTACTTTGTTGCCTTATATATCAACAAATGACACTTGAAGCTACTTATAAAAATATCATCATCACTGTTCTAATACATATAATTTATTGTTTGGTCCAAGCCAAGTAATGAACATCGATGGTGGAATAATTATGTAAATTAAATAACTAGAAACAGATTGATTTCAGAATTATCTGGATATAAACATTGTATCCAAAGTGACATACAAAATATTAATGTTACCAATTATAGCTGTGTCTCCTCAAAAAGAACACTAGTGGGTTAATGTATGCAACTTTCAGTAAGTCACAAAAGTTGACTCAACTTAAAACTTTTTAATTTAAATTCTAACACTTTAGCAATAGTCAGCACTACTAGCATTGATTTTTCTCTTCAATCAATTTATTTGCAAATCTTTTACTGACATAGACATGAAAGTGAAGAGCTGCTTATTTTATATTAGCAGCAATGCTAAACTGATTATAAATATTCAATTATATGACCCCTCCTTTCTTACTGGCATAACATTTTAATGAATTTTGCAGGCTTACGGTTAAAATTGATATCACACTCTACATATCTGAAACCCTGTCACATCTCAAAATTCACCTTATGAGAAGGATGTAGGAGTTACGGTGGACACATCATTATCTAAGTCAGGACATTGAACAGAAGCAATCAAGAAGGTTAACAGAACGTTACATTATATATGACAATCTGTTTCTTAAGGTATATAACACATCGGTGAGGGTGCAACTGGAGTACTTTGTTCAGTTTTGGCTTCCTTATTACAAAAAGAAAAAGAAAAGAGAGACATAGAAGCACTACAGAAAGTCCTGAGGAGAGTCATTGGGCTGGCTTTGGGACTTAGATGTATGAGCTATAAGTAGAGATTGAAGGAGCTGCTCCACTTCAGTTTAAGTAAACACAGAGGTGAGTGACATGATTGACATGTTTAAAATTATGAAGGGAATAGGTACAGTGCATCCCAGCAGTTAAGTTCAAAATAAATTCTTAAACAAGAACATGGGGCACAGTTAAAAAATTCTTAAAGGCAAATTTCACACAAATATTAAAAGGTTCATGCTTATCTGAAGAACTGTAGACACAAGGAATAAATTACCAAGTTATATGTTAAAGAGTAAGAGTTTAGAAATCCTTAAATCTGGACTGGATATTATTTTGGGGAACATAGGTGAATTGGATTGGCGAGCTTGTTGGGCTGAATTGCTTTTCTCATCATAAAAGCTCTAATGGAATTGCAGTTGGGCAATTCAGCTCAAAAGTCAATACAAAAATAATTCTACTTATAATCAAACCACTAAAACACTATATAAAACGACCATGCAGTGTCAATTTTAAAACTGTTACTGGCTTTGCTTCACTGTTACCTTATAGAACTTAATGTCAATCTCCTATAATATACACTGTGATCACAAAAAGCAGGTTTTTGAAAATGTCCAGGACAAACAAATTATACCCTTTAGCTATGGCGCTTTCTATTTCTCAATATGAAATACAGTATGCTCCATTAACCTCAGCATTTAAGTCAAGGCTGAAGAAAATTATTTAAACATGTCACTTCTGTTACAGCAGTTGGTGTGTATATATATTCACTTTAGAAATGTAAAGCAGCACAAAAGAGAACTCCATGAGACCGGGCATTGTCCAGGAGGAAACATGGGCCCACTGCACCAGCCTAAGGTGTGACAATGGCTCTTAGGATTTCATCTCCGTAGCTAACAGCAGTCAGGGTACCATTGGCTAGCATGTGGAGGTCTGTGCGGCCCTCCAAGTATGCCTCCCCCGACCATCACTGACCTACCACCAAACTGGTCAAGGTAGATGATGTTGCAGCTACATAATGTTCACCACAACGTCCAGACTCTTTCACGTTTGTCACATGTGTTTTGTGAGAAATTGCTCTAAACTGTGAAGAGAACGAGGAGCCAGTGTTGGAGCTGCCAATTTTGTATTCTCTGCTGAATGCCAGTCGAGCTGCATGGTGATGGGCTGTCAGCACAGGTCCCACTAGAGGACATTGAGCCCTCATGCCACCCTCATGGAGTTTGCTTCTGACAGATTGGTCATAAACATGCAAACCAGTAGCCAGATTGAGGTCATTTTGTAGGGCTCTGGCAGTGCTCCTCCTGCATTGCAAGATGCTGAAAAATTAGTTCACGCTTTTGTTTTCAGTCGACTAGATTACTGTAACGCACTACTCTCTGGACTACCCAAAAAAGACATCAATCGTTTGCAACAAGTACAGAATGTATATGCTAGAATCTTATCTTGGAAATGAAACTCCGAGCACATCACCCCAGTTTTGATGTCACTACACTGGTTACCTGTGTCATTTAGAATTGACTTTAAAATACTGCTTATGATTTACAAAGCCTTAAATAATCTCGCTCCATCTTAAATTTCGGAATGTCTTACACCTTACACTCCAAATCATAACCTTAGATCTTCAAATGAGTGTCTGCTTAGAATTCCAAGAGCTAAACTTAAAAGAAGTGGTGAGGCAGCCTTCAGCTGTTCTTTTTGTGGTTTTCTGTGGTGGCAATCTCTGCCACCGCCACCTAATCAAAGCACCATGATGTTCTTACATTGATGGATTAAAGGCCAGAAGTCCACATGACCATAATCATCAAATTCTTCCATGAGAACCCTGAATACAATGAGGACTGATCATTTATGTTAGGTAGAATGCCTTAGAGGAGGCTGGGCGGTCTCGTGGCCTGGAACCCCTGCAGATTTTATTTTTTTCTCCAGCTGTCTGGAGTTTTTTTTTTGTTTTTTCTGTCCTCCCTGGCCATCGGACCTTACTTTTATTCTATGTTAATTAATGTTCCCTAATTTTAATTATTTGTCTTTTTTCTCTTTCTTCATCATGTAAAGCACTTTGAGCTACATTGTTTGTATGAAAATGTGCTATACAAATAAATGTTGTTGTTGTTGTTGTTGTTGTTGTTCCTCACATAAAGGAGTAAGTACTGGTCCTGCAGCTGGAAACAACCCCTACAGCAAAACGCAAAACTAGAGATGAATCAGTCAGGGAGGATAAGCAGAGAGCAATTGTCTGTGGCCCCCACCTGCAAAACCATTCCCTTTTTGGGGGTTGTCCTGCTGTTGTCTCTCCAGTGTACCTGCTGTCACTGTGGTCATTTGCACCAAAGCAGGTGAAGTGGATTCACAATCGCTTATGCTTCCTAAATGGACAGATTGGATATCCTTGAAGCCTTGAATCCAACTTGGTGTTAGACTGTGATGATTAAGTGTTCCCTTAATTTCTGAGCAGTACATAGTAGAATGAATTGAATATACACACATTTGTGTGTATTTCTAAATGTGTATCTACAGTCTGCAGGGCACATTTATTTTATTTAATGTATTTAATTTTAATTGTGAACAGCACTCTAAACCTGTCAGTGGTAAATGAACTATACTCAACTAAGCATAATTTTATTTAGGAGCAGCCAGAAACATAAATAAGTGATAAATGGCCCAAATTGGCCTGTCTGAACTTTATAGCTATTTGGACATGAATGTAAAAACATAAAATGTTGTTTATTACCTGATATTTATTTTTTTAACACCACGCTCATGCTTTACTGCCATTAAGACTGTAGCTTGATTGTGGCACAGCACACTATATTCATTTAGAAAATATTTTCTCTATTCCACTGCTTTGTTATATTCTACATCCTTAGTAGCATACTGTATGACATCCAGTAACTAAATAGTTCTGGAAACTGCCATATGGAAATTTTAGAGACAGTTTTCTCTTATTGAGATCACTAAATGAATAAACTGAGTGGAGTGCTGAAATGCTGCTGAGAACATATGCTTTTTCTGGGTTACAAACAGAGGACCCTGCCAGCTTCCCTTGGACAAATGCAGAATGCACACCAGCCTTGGGTCGGTGCCTGTCAGAACACTTTCACAACAAATATGAACAGCATGATAAAGTATTCTAAATAAATAAATACAGATCAGATTTATTTTATTTTCTTTAACATAGAAAATGTATGCATTTATCTTTCCTGAAATGGTTCAATCCAATACACTGTAATAGAGAAAGACAGACTATTTCAACAATATTGGGCACCAGGTAGGAAGTATCCCTGGACCAGACATCAGTGTACTAAGAGGCATTTATGTACATTATTTTAAAAGTGCAATGAAGCCAAATGCTGCACAGCAACAAAGTGGCTAGCACTCCTGGGGGCTCATTTAAAAAGCTTATGTGCACACAAAGAGAGGCTCAAAATGTGAACACACAATTTCTCAAACGTGGGGATTTGTAAAAGAAAACTTGACAGTGAAATGTGTGTATATTTACAGCATGTCTGCTCCATGTGTTCACAACATTTTGGAGAAACATGGAAGTGATGACACCCTTGATAAAATAGGGAAATGCAGCTGAACCAACCCAATAACGATTCACCTGCGTTGTTCTAATATTTGTCATATATGGCCGGGGTCCTCTCCCGGCTGGTAACTCTGCTATGGAGGGACCAGGGAAGCCAGTGTGGACAGAACACTACCTCCCCCAAAACACTAGATGGCAGCCCCCCTGGGTGGCAGCCGTACCTCGGACTCCCGCAGGGCTTCATGGGAGACGGGAGTCCGATACAGCCCTTTTGGGATCTGGGGATGTCACCAGGGGGTACTGCAGCTGTTCCTGAGCCTGTATGGGCGGTTCTTCTGCCACACCCAGAAGTGCTGCTGGAAGTAGGGCAATGAGTACCTGAAGTGCTTCCGGATGCCTTAAATAAGGGACCAGTGGACAGTACTCGGTGAGCCAGAGTCAGAGCCAGAGGTGGAAGGTGGACGAAGCTTGCTGAGAAGGAGTGGAGGAGAAAGAGAAGAGAATTTGTTGTATTGTGTGCTTTTGTTTTGGTGGGATTGAGTTGCGCTTATGGGAAATGGGGGAAGGTGTTTCCCATGTGGTGAAGAAAAAAATAAAAAAAAAATCTATGTTTTTATCAGAGTGCCTCTAACGTCTGTCTGTGTCAGGCTGGATGACTGGCACGCCCCCTACAGTTGTTACAATTATAATTATAATACCATATATTATAATAGCAGCTCCATGATATGAACATATTTACAAGGTGATTGGGATTTAAAAAGGGTAAGTTATGTAGACATGTGCATACATCATGTTTTATAAATCTTATTTTCTGGAATGGGGTACACATTTTCCTTTTTTTTAGGCATAATTGAATTTTGATGCTTGAGTCCACGCAAAGTTTTATAAAGGAGGTCCCCTGGTCTGGGCCTAGTCTGTGTTGAGTTTGCACAGTCTCCCCTTCACTGTGATGTCCACATGGGTTTCTCTCGTCTTGAAAGGCATGTGTGTTTGGTTAAATGGCCTTGTAATAATGATTGTGGATATGTATGTGATGTGCCAGGGTTTGTTCCTGCCTGGCACTCAGTATTGCCCGAATAGGTTCTAGCTGTTATTATTTTGAAAAAAATAACACATATAGAGGGCAATTTTTAAATAAAGACCATTCAAAGAGCAACTAACATTCTACCATAGGTAAGTTAGGTTTATTAAGTGATGATAATGTGCAGTCATACAGTGCTGTACACTTTCTTTTTTCCCATCATCTGCTGGTTGCACAGCACCCATCTCTTGTTTGTGAATTTAGAGAGACAGACATTACAATGCATAGTGACACTGGATGGATGGTAATGTTTCTTTTGCCAGATAAAACAATAAAATGCATGGACAGGGGAAACAGCTTTCCAAGACAGTATGCTCGCTCAGTATGCTAGGAGGCAGCATCCCTGGGTTGGTGCAACAATGCAACAGACCTGCAGGACAAACTGGAAACCGTAATCCCGTTGGACAGTGCCGCAGAGTGCCAAAGGTGCTGCCAAGGGGAGCTGCAGAGAGTGTCTCTCCGTACTTTCAGAAGCTTCCACTTGGGAAAATGTTCTGACACCAGAAATACTCTTGTGTTTGGCATAAAAGGAGCTTAGTCATCTCACTCTGGGAATCTGATTCAGGTGCAGAGGAAAAATAAAGCTCACCTGAGAGGAATGGTGTGGATTTGGATAAAACCTGTACAAAACTACTTTGCTAAATAAAAATAACATTTGTTTGAACCCAAGACTGTTGTGGTGCATTTTTGTCCAACAGAGTGTAATTGCAGCCCACATTACCAGTCATACAAGTCTATGTAATGCCCACATCGTCAGTCATGAAATACCCATCAAATGCCAGGTTACACTGTGGTTAAGATTAGAGTTGTGGGAGGGTTATCTCACTCGGAGGGCATTTCTCGACAGGCATTTTTGGTGCTCAGTGATGCTCAGTGATGTTATGGGCATATCATGACCTATGTCATACCTGTTGCAGGGTGCAGTCAGACCCATCTCATTGTGTCTGGAATTGGGGGCTCTATTAAAAGTTAGCCACACCTTATATGGTATCTTATTATCTAGAGTATCTACCTTTTCTATAATCATTAATTCCAATCCATCTATCATTAGCAACTTCTTACATATTATATAGTGTCTACTGTAACTACAGGGCAGCCTCTTGGTGATTCCGTAATTAATTCCTGCCTGTGTCTGATGCCTGCTGGGATTGGCTGCTGTTTCCCACAACCCTGCCCTGAATCAGCAAGTTAAGAAAATAGATGGATGGATATTATTCAAGAAGTGTGATCAAAAGCAACCATAAGGTCATACAAAATCAAGAAACTATAAACACTACAAAGTGGGCAAAAAAGGTAAAACAAAAATGGATGATAGAGAGGCATTAGACTGGATTAGCAGAATTGGAACACTCTGAAAACACTAAACATGTAAACCCTCTAGACAAGACAAATGTCAAATATTTGTACTTTTCATGTGCAGTTCATGTATGTTTTTACAATAATAAGACCAATTTGATTTTAGTCCTTACATTATGTTAAGATGTCTCAGATAATCCTTTTCTCACCCCTTTTGACCTGCTTTGCCAGGTGAACTTTGGTAATAATATTATTAGAATGCTAATGGTCCTATCTATTTTTTAATGAAAATGGTTTGAGATGATGTGCCTATATCTTGACCTAGACACAAATTCACTATATTTAATTTCATGAGACACATATGTCACTTTAATAGTCATCAGAGCCTTGTGACTTGTCATCTTGATTAACTGCTCACACTGGTGTGTGATCTTGTATTTCACCGTCAGGAAGGCAATTCCATCTATTCTGTGTCATACCCACTGAATCCAATTTACAGTTGGAGGGGAGCTGAAGCCAATGCTTGTAGCAATGGGCACAAAACAGTGCAACACAAAGCTTCCATTCAGAAAGAAAGCTAACACATACCTGCACTGGGACAAGTCTGAAACAGCAATAGTAACCCATTCATATGTCATGGAGAACATAGTCTAACCTGGAATAAAACCAAGGTTCAAGGCAACATTCTCCAATGTGGCTCTTTTGCAAATCATCTTGACGTTACAGCTTTTTCTGTCAATATCTCTTTACTTGGTGTCCACCTATCCTCTTTGGAAGTGGGGACCATCCTAGAATCATTTGGTCCAAAACATGTATCGCCCTGGATAGAACTGCACTCTTTCACTGCATATTGATAAAACATTTTGGTCTAATTACTGTGGAGGCTATCAGTTTGAATGTAGCTTCTTGAATGTGATTTCAGCTACAATATAGTGAATGCTGAATGTTGGCAGGTAGAATGTACAATTCTTTTATTTTATAAAGATTTCCTAATGATGGGCTTTTAAAAAATGGCTTGGTTATAAATCGGTGGCTAATGTGATTCCTCTCTAGCGTGTAATTTTCGTTTACATTCAGTACTAAAGCAAATCACTTTGTAATGTGGTGCTTAATCTTTTCTTTTGTGTTTTTCTGTTGTTTTTTTTTTTTTTGCTTGGGTAGCTTACTGTCCAGTATTTCTTCAGAGTCTATTGTTTCCCAAAGTACAAAAATGGGAATAATCTAAATAGTTAAATTGTTAGTGAGGGTGGGTATGGATTGGCACTATCCAGGGTCTGATCCTCCTCTCTGGTACCTCATACAGCAAACACATGTTCTGACCCTCTGCTGCTCTGCACTGAGTAAAATGCATTTAAAAAAACAGAAGGCTGCACTTCATTTTCAATTCAGGGAAGCTTATTTCATTAAATGATATGCAGTCTGCCACTGAAATAACATTTTCCTAAGATTTTTGACTTTTGTTAGTAAATGATTCACATTTATTGACACTACAGAATATCATTTATTTTCTGCTACTTCAATTGTACTATCACTACCTCTCATTGTTTCACTGTTATTCTTGTTTTAAGAACTGAGAATCACAAATGCTGATGGAACACAATTATAATAACAAAGGCTAACAAAGACTGTGGGTGGCATGGTAGTGCTGTGGTTAATACTTACTATACATACACTCATGTCTATGTGGATGTTTCATGTCCTCCAATGTCTGTGTTGCTTTTCTTCTAGTTATTCTAGTATTCCTCCCAGTGATCCAAATGTGCATACTGGGTGAATTAGCAGTTTCAAATATTCCTCCTCTGTGGCTGTGTGTTTGTGAATATGAGTGTGAGTAAGCTATATGACAGACTGAGCTAAATCATAAAGAAATAAATGTTGTTTTTGTCAACTGATGCCCTCTCCAGTGCTATTTTCTACCTTATGCCCAGTGCTACCAAGGTAGGCACCAGCCCCACAAAACCCCCTTAGCTGTTGTATACGTGTGGCGTGTGATGAATGATTATAGATAGCACAGTGGATAGCACTGCTACCATGTAAATATTATGTCCTGGGGTTTAATCCCACTCCTGCCCATTGTCTGAGTGGAGTCTGGATCTTCCCCTCATATCGTGGCTTTCACCCCAAATCCCCAAAGACATGCAAGTTAGGCTCATTAGTTCCTGTAAATTGGCCACAGTGTGATCAAATATGGGTGTGTGCATGTGAATGACATGGCACCCTGATGACAATTGGTTAAAGTCTTAAGGCCAATGCTGCCAGAACAGGCCTTGGCCCCTAATGCAACAATGAATTGATTTTGGAATATAAGTGCATGTGTGTGTATATATTGTAAATATACTCTGGTTTTCTTCCCATATCCCTTAGGACGTCTATTTGTTTAACTGACTGAATGTGACAGTGGGTACTAGAATGGCAGACCTCCTCGCTGGGGTTGATTCTTGACTCATGCCTTGATGCTGCCAGGATAGATTCCAACCCCAGTGACCGTAAATTGATTGTCATGTTATGAATGATTGTGATCTTTCATAATATCTAAGATCTATCAAGAGATTAAGCAAATATGGTATCAACTGGATAGAGACAGGTCCTTTAGGAGTGAAATCAAATGAACAACAACAAATATATTATATATGATAAATGAGACCAATTACATACTGAATACATCTACCACACAGCAGGGTTTTTGAAAAACAAAAAGTATTTTTAGCAAAGGTGGTCCCCAGTCCCACAGCGTGAAACATTGCACTGCCCTAATTTTTTTGAATGACGCAGATTTTGCTCTGGGCGTACAGTAGAAGCTGAAGCAAGTAGTAATTTTTATCCGTTTAGTTTCACAGCTGATTCAATGTGATCCAGTTTGGTTTTGTGCAACTTTACCCTTTGTTTTCATATAGTTTTGCTTGTTCTTCTTCTTCTTCATCTTTTCTCACTTCTGTGTGGGGTTGATGTGCTTGATCAGCCATCCCTAAACATCTCAATTCTGTAGCTGCTCATCAGTCAAGCCTTTTTACTTTTCAGCTTCTTCTTTAGCCTTCAGTCTCCCAATATACAAGATGACCAGAATTGTGACCTCAAGTAGGCATGGACAGGTATTGCCATATGAGTGCATGTATGATCTCATGGTGGCCAGTAAGAAGGATATCAGCTTTTGTGACTCTTTTGAAAAGAGCAGACTCTTTAGTTTTGACATTATTTAGTGTTTATTTTTACTATATAAAGGGTATTCAGAAAGGTCTGAGCCTTTCAAGGAAAAAATCTGAGAACAGAACGTTTTCAACCACCAGAAAGTTAATTGTCAAAACTGCACAACTATGAATCTCAGAGGATGACAAATTACATGAGTTTGTGCCTAATTTCTTAGCAGATTTCTTACCAATTTCTAAAGCATAGTAAGTCACCACCAACAATATTCCTTGTTCACCCACGACTGTGTTGCAAAACACGGCACAAACACCATCATCAAGTTTGCAGACGACACAACCATCATAGGCCTTAGCACTGACAACGATGAGACGGCCTACAGAGAGGAGGTGCTGGCACTGAGTAATTGGTGCCTGGATAACAACTTGTCTCTTAATGTCAGCAAAACCAAGGAGATGATAGTGGACTATCGAGAACAGCAAGTTGGAGAACACCAGGCCATCTACATCAGCAGCGTAGAAGTTGAAAGTGTTAACAGCCTCAAGTTCCTCAGAGTAAACATCACCGAGGATCTCTCGTGGACCCTTCACATAGACACCGTGGTTAAGAAAGCTCGCCAGCGGCTCTACTTCCTGAGGAGGCTGAGGAAGTTTGGCATGAATGCCAACATCACCTCAAACTTTTGCAGGAGTGTGGTCAAAAGTCTGCTGACGGGCTGCATTACCATCTGGTATAGGAGCTGCTCTGCCAGCAGCCGAAAATCACTACAGAGAATGGTGAAGGTAGCAGAGCACATCACAGGCAAGAGTCTCCCTGCCATTGAAGACATTTACCTCCATTGGTGCTTGCGTAAGACAAGCAGCATCATAAAGGACTACAGCCATCCAGCACATCAGCTGTTCTCCTTGTTACCGTCTGGCAGACGATACAGGAGTCTGGCTGCTCGGACTACACGACAAGAACAGTTTTCATTGCATTACATCTACATTGCACTACTCACACACAAACTGTACCTGCATACACTCTAAATACTGACTGGAACATGCATCTGCACTTTATGGAATATGCATCTGTACTTATAAAACATTATCTGTGTAATAACTATCATTTGTACTTGCTGCTCATTCAACTCATATTGCTCTATAACTTCTTTTAAAATGTACACATTTTATTTTATATAGCTAGTCTATTGTTAACTTGTAATTTTTTTTTTAATTATTTTGAACTATTTTTTAGCTTTATTGGATCTAGGCTGAGTGATTTGTTTTTCTCGTCATACACATTTCATTGTATGTTGACCCTGTGTTAACCTATATATGACAAAGAAACCTAAACCAAACCAAACCAAACATGGATGCATTTTTTCAGGTGCTTAATCCACTAACATGACACAAAGTCCTCCTCAGGCAGATTAGATTGTCCAACTGTCAATTCACAACTGCAATGAGCTCTTTGTGAGTTTCAAACACTTTCTCTTGCAGAGGTTCTTTGATTTTTGAAAACAACCAAAAATCGCAGGGTGCCAAATCAGGGAAATAGAGAGGGGACTCCACCAACTCAACACCAGACTGCTGCATGGTGGCCAAGGTCAGCTTGGCAGTGTGAGTTGGCGCATTGCTATAGTGGAGGAAGAACATTGAAAGGGACAACAGGGGGTGACTTCTCATCTGAGTACTATTGGCTGTTAGTATAGACCCTTTCTCCAGTGGCACTGAAGCAGCAAGAGATTTCAGAGAGAAAAAAATAATAAAATCGTTTTGCAGCTTGACTTGTAATACCAGGCCTTGACTAGAGCCTTGGAACTCTTGGGGAGCCACACGTCTGATTGATTTTTGGGTTTCTGCCTCAAATAGTGAAGCCAGGTTTCATCTCTAGCCACTAGAAAAAACTAATTTCAGGAGGTGATCTTCTTAGAAGTTTGCAAGAAAGACAGAAAATGACTTAATGCTGCTTCAGTTGTTCTGTCATCAGATGTGACACACAAAGGACAGAAAAATTTTTAAGTCTAAGGAATAATGGTGGTTAACCATGAAAATCATCGTGAAAACCAGGAAAGCTCTATGAAGACTGATGGTGCAGGACTTTCTGATCTCCCCTCATTCATTTAAAAGCTTTTTTTTTTCCTTTGGTATTTAGGTGTTTTGGTGCTCATTGAGGTTAGTTATCATCGGCGGGTGCTCACCTCTGATCACATTAGAATGGGAAAGAAAACCTTTGCGGGTTCAAATGCAACATCTTTAGTTTTACCTCTTTCTTTAGCAGAGCTTGTGTTAGGGCCTGTTAAGGAATTTTCAATACTGTATGTTGCTTTTCTTATTAGTGCCTCCATTGCTGTAAAAGTTCCTGAAAACAAGGCAGTACCTATTTGTGTCTTCAGATATTTTTGGTTTTATTCATTTTTAAGCATACAGAGTTCCACACAAGCAAGTCACATATTTAGATATTGCAATATAATAAATCTGAGTGTCTTAGGATGCAGTTTGTTTCATTTTTGGATTATTTTAATTTATTTTTTGTTTCTAATTATTTGTATCTTTTTTGTGTGTGTGGCTGCATTTTGCGACCTTCTTCACATCACCACAGATTGTGATTATAGTGATTATACCTGTTGCTCATCATGTGATGGATTGTGTTACCTATTTAAGATGGCAACATGAAATACTCTGCATTAAAGCTTTTGTATTGACAAAGCCAAACATCACGATTAGTGTTAGTGACAAGACTACATGAGAACTTTTGCATTGTTATCCAGACTTCAACATATGGTATTTGATTTCTGCCTTTTTAATGTTTAGGGCGTATCCTTCTCCTCTTAGCTTCTGTTCATTTGTGTTCACAATTGTCTTTGGACACTAGTTTTCTAAAGATCTCCATAAAAGAAATCCACAAAGAGGCATTCTCTCTTCAATGTGTCTTTCTAACATAAACAAGCTTTGAATACTGCACTGTATAAGATGGATGCATGAATCAAGAAAGAAAAAGAATTCTTACCATTCATTTTGTTGTATATTTAATATAACAAAGATATGGAAACTGATAAGTTTGCAAGAAATAACAATAATCATCAGAATTTTAATTATGTTACATTTTGTGATTTATTAGAATGTTGATGTCTATTAATCAAATTAAAAAATGCTGGTCTGAAAAAAGTCAAACCATTGCCGAGTTGCCAATCAAACTAACCCGCATGTCTTTGAGATATGAGAGAAAAACTCAAATAGACAATGGGAACAATGTGCAACTCCTACACCAGCACCCCAATGTTAAACCCTGGAGTCTGGGGTTGAGAGGTAGCTAGACTAACTTTGTGCCACCCCATACATGATGTCAATTCGTAGAAAGCTGCCATGATTACTTCATCTTGAAAGAAAGATAAACAAAAATGGAGGTATCAATTCAAATCTACATGAACATGCTACATTTATTATTGAATTTTGGAAGGAAAAATAACTGGAAATTCATCCTGAAAAATAACGCTTTAAAAATTGCAGCTGTCAGAAACAAGGAAAACCACCTAGGTACCTTGGTAGTAAATGATACTCTGCCATCTGAAGGTAGTTCATTTGTTATAAAACTAATAGAAAAAACTGGAACTCTGACCTCTAATGGGAAGGCAATGGAAGTAAAAATGTTGCCAAGTATCACTGAGATTCTTTAGATCAGCAACATGTGGATCACACAGCAGCATGTTACAGAAGGTCACGTGAAAGAGGGTTGTAGGAGATCTAAATTAAACTTGACACCAGGCTGTTCAGGAAATAATGAATCAAGTTCTCATTTAAGTAGAAGCCTGAACAAGCAACAAATCAAGGACGATTTGTGGGAAGAAGTCATATCTGTTTAGCCTTATAGACAGTATCTTTTAAAGATAGACATACTTGAGAAACGATTCTACAAAGAAAATTTGACTCTGGGACACCATAAAGTTACATGCATAAAATCTTAAAAGTTGTATCTTTCATGTCCTTACAACTTTGTCCATAACAAATAAAAAAAATCCAATAAAATCTAATAAAATTACCCGATCTTGTCAAACTACGTTTTAGTTTTACATGAATGCACATGAAAGAACACCACCAGATGGATGGTGGCATTTTTCCTTTGTGCCCTCACCCACCATAACCTATCGTCTATGGGGAAGGAGGAGTGAAAGCTTTAGAATCGTCAAAAATTTCGATCTCTGGTTTTCCGAAAGATCTCAAGGTTCCCAAATACCGAAAACATTGATATCTCGATGATGGGTGTGCGTCTGTCTGTAAGTCACAGTTTCTTGAGGACAGTTCACAGCTAAAATGGCTGAACTGAAAAATGACCAAACTTGAAACTTAAGCCTGTTATGAGATGGTGATGTGCTGATTAGTTTTTGAGCCAAAAAGTGCAAGTGAAAGAGGCACTCTAGAGGAACATAAATACTGTAATTCTTCAATTAATTATTAATTACTCTCGACAACTGCTATCTTAATGACTTATTTTATGATTAAAAAGATCAGCATTAGAGTGTAAATAATTACTGAAATGTTATAGAATAGTTCAGGTAACTTGGCTGCTAGGGTGCAAAGCCTACTGACACTCACATCTAAATTTTTTCGAGGACAGATTTATTGCTAATAATTCTAATTTCCTGAACTATAACACTGCAAGGGAAAGCTTTAGAAAGAGGAAGGCGGCACATAGACATGTGTTTTGTGGCAGACCACAGTAGTACGACAGAACCGCTTCTCCTACATTTATAGCATAAGTTTAGACTTCAAAAGTTACTGTGTGCTCATGATTCATAAATATAGAAATTGATTAAATTAACAGGTAATTTTGCAAAGTAGGATCTTAAATCAGTCTGAAAGAAAACATGGATTGACATTCTTTGTTAAAGCTTTAATTGGTGCAATAATAGTGCAGGGGTTTCAGAAATCATTTGTAAAAACTTTGGCACTATCCACCTTTTCTATATTCATTCCCTCTAGTTGTTATACAATCACCTAGAAAAACAAAATTTTATAAGAAATTCACACTATTTGAGTTTTCACGTATAGATTGTACAGTATATACTGTCTCACATGTGAACATGTTGAGTCTCTCGAGGAGCTCTTTTCACGGTTGCACTAGGAACCTATGACAGTCATTTACTCTATTTTTGTCTCCTACCTTAGAATAGAGAAACACTGCTCAGAAGAAAAGAGAGGTCCCTTCCACCCTGTAGCTGTTCAGGATAATTGAAAAAAAAGTAATGTCACAAAGTATTGTTGTCATTTGACTGGGAGGTTTGAAGAAGAACCGTCACACTGGCAAATAAGCAGGTATTATGGCTGGAACCCCATCATCTTTTGTTTACTTACAACACAAAGACTTTATAAGTGTGTAATTCATAATAAGATTAACTCTTACATTAATGCATTATGTACCACTTAGCCCCAAGCAAATCTCACATTATATCTGTAGAAGCCTGAATAATGATAATGCATTGGTAAACCAAACAAATAAGGCATTGTGTGGTCTCAGAAAGGTCCTGTAGCAGGAACAAAAGCTTTCCTCAGCTGATTACCTTCCTGTATGTATGTCAAAAACTTGTGTAGGTCAAATTTTGATAATATGAAAGCTTGATGAGTTGGGACATAGAGATGGAAATACTAGGTAGGAATAGATATTTGTCACAATTTCGTTTAATGCCTGAAAAATAGTGAAGTATCAATAGATGACCCTTTACATCGCTCCAATGTAGTAGAGTAATGTGGAGGGACAATACCGGAAGAGCATGTTTGTTTTTGTGTTGTGTTGGGTTAGACAGAATGAAAGTACAGAATGCCTTTATCCTGCTCTTTCTCATGCCATTGTATGCAATGGTGAGTGTATGAAAATATGAGATGTATGCCTGTCACACGTTCTCATGTTACTGCTCAGTACAGTGAGTAAGTGGGATAAGGATAGAGCACAGGTGAGTTCCCATCTTTTTGTTTCACGGCATGCTTCATTGAGATGCGAGTCAGAACAAGAATACAGGATGAGTTACTTAAGCCACGAATTAAAAAACAGAACCACAGCAAGCTGCACCAACTTTAATTTTCATTTTTTTTTTTTCATTCCTTTGTATTTTCCACCACATGTGAGTATGTGCAAGTTTAATTTGCATCAACGGAGGGTATACTGTACTACTTAATAAACCAAAAGAATACAATAAGCACATAAAGGTTCTTGCATAATGTATCCTGGAAGTCAATGTAATGAATTACATTTTTATGAATCAATTTGAACTGATGCCAACAACTGAATCTTTGGCAGGCAAAAGTTCTTCTGAGACCACTCTTTGAACAAAGTTAATAGTTGTTTTTTAATAATTTGAGTGAGGGAGGCCTAAAACAAACTTATTTTATTGCCAATGGTAATTTTCGGTGAAAAACAGTAAACAATCCCTCATGCAAGATAAAAACTTAAAAAATAATACTTCTTACTTCCTGGGTATCATAATGTTTAGTAGAGAATGACACTAATACAGGGAAAATGTTCAATAATAAAGCTAACAATAGTGGATACAAAAAGAATTCCAAGTTTATTGTATCACTCTTAAAACTACCAAGATAATTAACAGGCACACAACTATAAACATCATCCATGAGTCACAAACACAAAGAGCATTTCAAAGTAATGAAGCCCACTGAGACACTATGTAAGATGGGTGACAGTTCTGAATGACATGAGAATAGACAAGGGAATAGGAACACAGAAAAAGCAAGACATCTCAAAAATATGTAAATCATTAAAACACAAAAGTAAGATGACTCAATAAGGACAAAAAGAACAAGAGCACACTAAGCCTCAAGTCAGAATTAGGTGGTCCCAAGATGTGCTTATGAATTATGTGAAATCCCTGAAGTATGGTAGGTGAACAGCACCTCCACTACTAATTGCAAGGCAGGAAAAATGACAGCCACTAACTAATCTACACATTGCAAGTGTACAACATACGGTTCATTAAAATTTAAATGATAGCAATTCATGTGTATAACATAAGATCATATTTAGGAATTATATTTGCATATTAAAATTGTAGACTCATGCACAGTAGTTGAATTGGGGTAATTTTTTTCTTTACTGTTTGCTACATGCAACTCAAAATATTACTTTAGGATTATTTAGATAGGGTGCAGCTTTGAAGTGAATGAACTGGGACAGCTAACATTACTTTTGATAATGTGTGTTTAAAATAAAGTTGGACAGGCAGGTGCCTTTTGAACAGGTTTGGTCAGCATGATAATTACGCATCGGAGTTTTATCAAGAGACAGAGAGGTCTGGGGGCATGCAAATAAACTAAAGTATACTGAAAGATGTGCCATTGCAACAGCAAAAACTAAAAAAGTGGTATTACTATCCAAGTGTTTAACCTCAGATAAACTAACCAGTGTGCATATGTTTGTAAGAAGATGTGAAATAGGTACTTGGGACTACTAAGTAAATATCTTCTCAAATTTAGCTAATAGTAGTTTCATGAACAAGTAATAAGACCACTGGAAATTATCAGTTGTTTGATGTAATTCTTCCTATCAGACACCAAGGTACTATAGAACAAGGAACTGCTGCACCAAAGAGCCTCTATATCCGGTCACAATTCAAGGAGTGGATGTAGAGGTTAGTTCACTCTTACAAGTATTTGGGGGTCCATATTAATGACAAGTTGGACTGTTCTCAGAACACAGGAATTATATAAGAAAGGGCAGAGGAGGCTCTTTATCCTTAGGAGACTGTGCTCCTTTAATGAGGGAAGTGACATCCTCCACATCTTCCATAACTCTATGATGGCCAGTGCAATTTTCTACACTGTGCTGTTCTGGGCGGGTAACATAACTTCACGAAAGCCCCACCAAATCAATAGACTAATTAAAATGGGAGGCTTGGTTATAGGACACAGTCTGGACCCGCTGGAGGTCATAGAGAAGGAAAGAACAACAAAACTGAGTGCCTTTATGAACAATGGCTGAGGTTGCACATCCTCTGTCTGACACACTAACACTGAGTACCGGGACCCTAACCCTAACCCGTTTTTTTTCTCATATGGTTATTTTTTTATGGATAGGTAGGACTATTGACACAGTAAAAAGAATTTTTTCCGGTTTGTTTTAAAAGTTTGTTAGGATCCTAGGGAGAAGCCCAAATATAACCTCATTTCAAGTGATACTTGTCTTAGGGGTATAGTAGGGGCAACTAATAGGACGATAATAGATACTGGAATAGATTTTGGGATTACTTGATTTATTGGTGTTTATCATACTAGGGAGAATAGATTGGCTTATTGTGTCTGGAAAAAATTAAATAGTAAAACTTAGATTTAATGCTCACCTAGCAGTTGAACCCGTGCATTTGTACCCTTGAGGTACGGTATTCCTCCATTAACCCTAACCTAACCCCTTCTGGCTGTCCTATAAAAAGGAGCTTGTCACCAAAAGTCGAAGGCCAGAGTCTGGAGAAAGAGATCAAAGCCTGAGGAGAAGTGGAGGCGAAAGGACTGGTGGCAAGACAGATTGTGTTGGACTCTGTGAGCATTGTGCACTTTGCCTTGTGTGCTCTGGAAGGCAAACTATGTAAGTAAACGGTGTGTTGTGTGCTAAACCAGTGTTCTGCCTGTCTGTGTTGGGGTTAGGGTGGCTGTACGTACCCTGGGCTTCACACAACCAAAAGCCAGTTAGCCACCTGACACAAAGCCATCTTTTTGACTATGATTCGAATTGTTCAGGTTTTATATTTTTATCTGATATATTTTTTTTTAATTTAGTGTATGCCTGATTTCTCTTTAAACAAACATATGTTTATACTGAAATATGGTTTGGGTGTTATTATTAAAAATTGCCTTTGTGTTACTGACACCAGCAACCTAACCCATAAGTGTTAAAATGTTTAGCAATATAATAAAAGTTTTACTTATTCAGGTTAAACCCTTCAAGAAGGATATAAGTTCATTCTGGCAGGAGACGCCTCCTTCTGGAGAATTTAGTGCAAACCTTTCTGATGTAGCCAGTGCCTGCTAGGCATATTTGCTTCTAAGTGCTTTCAAAGGTAGCGTATTGGAAGCAGCCTGCATCCTGTGATCCCAACAGGATCAGATTCCTGGCTTTTGCTAGGGTATTCAGATCTTTAGCCTTTGCTGAAAGACTGAGAACAAGGGGGATCTTAGCCACCATTAAGATACTTTATCAGGTTTAATGTTAACTCATTTACAAAGGAAGCCAGCCCTTAGTAAGGAGTCCAATGGTATGTTTTATGGATTGTACGTGTAAAAGAAGCTTAATAATTTAGGCATTTTCAAGATTAATTTACCCAACAATAAAAAAAACATTTGGAGACAAAAGTCCATTTTGTTTACACTTTTATGATCAAGCAGTGGTGGTCAGCACTGTTGCCCCAGAGCTCTGAAAGACTACATTAGAATCCTCACCTGGGCAATGTCTGTGTGGAGTTTGCATGTTCTTCCAATATCGGTGTGGATTTTCATTTTGGTACAGTATGTCAGTTAGTTTTCCACATTGTAAAGATGGTTGTTTTAGGCTAACCATCAATTCAAAATTGTTGTGACTGAGTGTGGACTTCAGACTGCATGAGTCCAGCAGCGAAGTGGCATTCCATCCCTTGAGTGAAATGCAATAGGATCATAGCTATATGAAAAAAATTTGACTGATGTTTAGTGAGAAAAAATAAGAGTAACATTTTATTTTCATTTTAAATTATTTAGAATTTTCCTTTTTGTATTTTCCAGAATCCAAGTACGAGTAAGCAGCATCTTTAGCATATGCTAGTTCCATATTTAGTTATTTTTTCTAGATCTCATTAAATGTCTAACCAGCTTGTCAAACTTGTGCCCATGCTTATATCGCAGTTAAAAATATGACTGTGTCATGTGCATGCTTTTGGGAAGCAGCTTAAGGCAGTTACCCACCGATCAAGGGGTTGGCGCCCTGTGGCAATACCTTCTCTCTTCCTCCCTCCACAGAACATAAGATTGATGGCCGTTTCAGCACTGACGTTACTTCTGTTGTCCATCCTTGTGAACACGCCCCCTACTGTCATGGAACCCATATGACTGGTCGTTCTGTCATCTTTGAATCACTTCTACAACAGACTCCTGTCTGAAAAGACTTTATAGATATATTTGAATAAAAAAAAAATCATTTCTTTTTCATTTATTTTCATTATATGGGGTCACAGACAGTATTAATTGGCACATGCAAGTAAGAATTTCAATTTATTCCGTACACGTGATGATATTGGTGCTATTAACCTAAAAAAAGCATATTAAACCTTTCAATCCCACTGCAGGCAGTGTATAACCATGAGCAAGTGACTTCATCTGCCTGTTCTCCAATTGGAAAACCAAATGGAATGAAAGCCAATTGTATCTCCAATGTTGTAAGTCACTCTGGGTAAAGGAGTTAGCCAAATAATAATGATAATAATAATACATAAAAAAGCAAAGGAAAATCCTTGTAGCTTTAACATTATCCTACAAACATTTATTCATTCATCTCCTCAACTTGTAAGTGGCCCTTGGGTGGACTGATGTCCTGTCCAGAATCTCAAGATTGGACTTGTTCCCTGATGACTTTGCACTAGATATACTGGGTTTTAGAATGTTATCTTATATGAAGTAACAAAGGATTTTGGGTGGCCTTTGTTGGCATCATCCTAATCTAAAAGTAAACGTCTATTATGATAATAGATGGTGTCCTTCATAAATTATTAAAAGATGACAGAAGAAAAAGAAATAGAAAGCAACATTAACATTCATATTTACAATACCAAAAGAAAAATACTATACATTGTGATGACAGAGGGCAATAAATTACATTAATTTACAAAAGGAATTGCAATAAAAACTAATTAAAAGAGCCAAATACCGGAAAAGCATTCTTTAATTACTGTGGTCTGCATGTGATGAATTCATCTCTCAACCTTTTCAACAAACAATGATAAAAGATCCAAGGTAAGCTTCATTACACTGTCTACAGGCAAACTCGGATAGTATGAACACATGATGTGAAGTGGCAATATTAGGTAGGAGCAGTCAAACTATAAGGCAAAGTTAAAAGTCAGATAAATGAAACACAAGGCAACCAGAGAGCACACTGGAATGCTCAAAGGACAGAGAGCAGAATGGAGGCTAAGAGTCTGAGTAACTGCTCATATGACTGCCTTGCAGTGCAAGGTTAATGGACAAATCAAATCGGTAACAGCATCTGAGGGACATTGTGAACAAGGTAACAACACATAGAGGGTGTGATTAAAGTTATTAAGCAGAGGGAGGTCGGAACTAAGGGAGAGGAAATGGCCATGGCTAAGGATGGAATACAATGCTTAGCTCTTTAATTTTAAAAGACAAGTGAGGCCAGGAACTTTGTATCGACGCACTGCAATAAATGGTAGGTCCAATGTCACGTGGATCAATATAAAGCAAAGCCATTTATAAAACAGTGAACGGCCAGATCACATTCTTTTTTTGGTGTCATGTGAGATCACATAAAATATTTAATCTATAATCTGTAAATCAGGCTTTATGAGCACCTGTCGGAAGACTTTTAAAGATTTGAAAGACATTTGTTGACCAGCTCTTCAGATTTAAAAATGGTGGTGCTAAATTATAATGGAGCTCTGTGTTTGAAAAGGAGGAAAGCCATCCATTTTACCAACAATATTAAAAGTATTCCAATCAAAAATTCGAACCTATTTGTGAAAGTGATGTGCCAATAAGTAATGATGGTCTAAAACATCTTTCAGTGTTGTACAGCAGTGCTGCATTAACAACAACAACCGCAACATTTTTGCACAGGCTGTAACTCAAAGTGCTTTATAAGATGTTAAAAAAACAGTTGCAAAAAAAGAAAAACAAATCAAATTAGATAAGAATAATAATGAATAAATAACAAAGTAAATTAATACAAGCTTACTTTAAATGAATACATAAGTAGTTATACAGGGTGAGTCAAAATTATGTTCATATTTTAATGGAGGAAACAATTTATTCATGATTTTACAGGATTGTCTCAACCTGTTCACCATCATGTTGAACACTCAAAAACCAACAAGCAACAGTACTATTTAAAGCCCGGACACACATTTTGCGGGGAATAGATGATACCACAGTCTATATTCTGTCGTTTAAGTCATTGATATCACAAACTTTCTTGCTATACACGCGCTCCTTCATCATAACCCATAACCAGAAATTACAGGGTGTCAAATCAGGGGAGTGTGGAGGCCATGGCAATGGTCCACCACGGCCTATCCATTGACCTGGAAAGGTGTGGTGGAGTTAAAAATAATCCATTAGTGTTAACATAATTTTGACTCACCCAATATATACTACCACATTCTAATGAAAAACTGATTGGAGACATTTGAAAGACTACGTCTCCTATTGCTAATCTCGTAATGAGGAAATTCATATGATCTCATCATGCTGCTGATATAAAACATGATGGCACTCACAAGAAAGTGCCTTGGCAAAGTGAAAACCTAATATAGTGGAGAATAAAAGGGCTTCTAAATCAAAGATACTAAGTGTATGTTATTCATTTTCACTTGCTCTGTCCTTGATTTCATGTTCCAGATTCGAGTTTTGGTTTAGGGTAACAATACTGCTTACCTTTACACTACTGTTTTTAACTGCCTTAAAATTAGATTCACATCTTCTTCATTTTAACAGTCACTTGTATTTGCCACAATTGCAAATAAACATTACATGAACCTAAACATCAGTGTGGATTGATACCAGGAGGTCAATATTTTTTAACGTCTACACAAAATCATATAACAAAATCAAGTCACAAACCAAAACCAGATTTGTTCATAAAAAAATCACAGGCGAAATTCAAGTCTGAATCTTTTGAAAGCAATTGGATGCTAAATGGCATGAGATGGTAGGTTTTAAAGCTTAATGCTAGTAAGATTGTGGCTTGTCACTTAACCTTAACCCAGCTAAAAGGACGTCAAGTCATATCAACAAGTCTTTAAAATGAAATTGCCAGCTGGAAAACAAAATGCCATAGTGGAAGACAAATATATCCATCCATCCATTATCCAACCTGCTATATCCTAACTACAGGGTCACAGGAAACAAACCCCGGGCAGGGCGCCAACCCACCGCAGAAGACAAAAATATAATATGCAAAAAAAACAATCAATATTGTTCTAGAGATAACGTATGCACCAAATAACATTGTTAGAATATTCTCTTGACTAAATAACTTGCAAAAATACGCTAGAGTCCAAGAAAAAAATTCCTAACATAAAAATATTGTTAAAGTTTCCTTGTTCGTAACAACTACTGATTTCAAAGCAATTTCAGGCCTGAAATGTCAACAGTTAATGACAGCCAAGGACACTTGTGTGTACTAGCTGCTATCATCAGTCACAAATGGCAAAAAAATCTTCTACCTTGTGGCTGTCACTCTACTAAACTCAAAATCCTAGCGCTAGACCAACTCCACCTACCTCACCTTAAAACTATATGTATACACCCTTGAACTCTGTATCTCAATGTTCATATTTTAACTCTCTTGACTTACTCTTGTCAGTACAAATTCCTCACAGCTGTACACATTTATATTTATCTGATTACTTGCAATTAACAACTGCTTTATACTTCCTTTTAGATACAAAACTGCATTTTATTGTCATGGTACTTGTACTACGTTCAATGACAATAAATTTGAACGCAATTTAATGTAATCTAATCTTACATAATCTAAAATGCATCTATTAGTCAAGTAATGTGGTGTAACAAAATCTTAACCAAGGGTTTGTTTGTGTTACATAATAATAAGTACTGTATATACTCATAGATAAGCTGCAAATTTTAAGATCCAAAACAGACACAAAAAATTGTGTTTGACTTATCTGCGGACCATGGCTCAAATTCTTTTAATAACATTTACTTTGAGCATATAAAAAATCCTGAAATCTCTATATGGAATGTACATGTTACAGAACTGTATTTGAAGTATACTTCTCTCACAGTTACTTATTTCCCAATTATGTAGAGTTGTCATTCATTAAGTGCCAAGCTTTTCATAATAACCAAATTATTTCAACAGTCAACAAAGCATATAAAATACCAAATCAAAGACTCGACAGTATTCACAAAGAATGTCTAATTGCAGTGCAGTATTTACAGTAGGACACAAGCTCTATAAAATACATATTGTGAGAGATATCAGAGTTGGGGAATATCTGCAAAGATATCTCCATGACATAGCATTGAAGTAAATCTGATTCCAAATGGTGGAAAGGAAAAAAGATGGTGTGGGACAGAACTGATTGTAAAGAAATAGATTAGTGCACTATGTACAGTCTTCCCCACTATTATGGCCTTGAGAAATGCCTTAACTAAGCTGCGCTGGCTGCTGCTAGTTACCATAATTTCACGGTGGAGAAAACCGTGTATTTTTCCCCATTGAATCTCTCATAACACCACTCTTGGCCCTTTTATTGATCCAGGAAATACTGCTTAGTCTTCTGCTTCTCTGTCTCTCAATAACTTGTTGGTGAAACGACACCCAATAATGCTGCCACCCTCCTGCTTTATGTTCAGTGCTGCCCTCTTTCTACTTTATCCCTTTCCTGGCAGTCCCCACCTTTCGCTCATGTGTTTGTGCCGGCTGCTCACACTCCGCCATTGTTCCTGCTGGTGGTTCTCATTTGTATAGCCAGCTCATGCTGTCACATTCCTATCCAGCTTTCGCACTATACCGCCACATGCACAGTAGTTCATAGCTTAGTCACTACATCATTAAAGCAAGACATGTTCCAAATTTGTTGGGGAATGTTACTTTTAAAAGGAATGTAATTACATCATACACTAAATACAAAAAAAGTAAATATGTTATATTAAAGTATGTTATATAATGTGCTACAAACAGTGAGTTACTTTTGCCTTACTTTTTCTTCTTTTGTACAAAAAACTGAACAATTTAATGGGCAGCATTTGGTATTGAATCCTAAGTAACTTTCATAAAACTGATCAGACACACGGGTAAATCTGACCATTTTTTTAATAATAACAATAGTAATACATTTTATTTAATAGGTGCCTTTCTTAACACTCAAGGTCACCTTACAATGAATTTAAACAACATTAATAAAGTAAAAACAAAGAGAATGAAAAAATCAAGTAGCATAAGGTACAGAGGTAGTAGCAAACATACAAAGATAACATGCAGTAACAGTGTTCAATTCATAATTGGTATGCCAGTTTGAAAAGATAAGTTTTGAGAAAGTTTTAAAATGTGTTATTGAGTTGAGTTGGCGGATGTGAGAGGGAAGGGAATTCCTGAGTTGAGGGGCACTGCAAGAGAATTCTTGAGCTCCCGGAAAACAGAGTTTGATGTGTGGTACAGAAAGTAGAGCTGCAGATGAGAATGTGAGGGAGTGAGAGGAGTGTAAGTCTGTAGGAGATCAGTGAGGTTCGGAGGAGCAAGGCTGTGGAGAGCTTTAAATGTTAAGAGAAGTATTTTGTATTGTATTCAGTAGTGAACAGGGAGCCAGTGAAGCTGAGAGAGAATAGGTATAATATGTTCAGTGGATTTAGAACAGGTTATTATCCTGGCAGCAGAATTTTGAATAAGTTGTAAGTGATGGATACGTTTTTGTGAGATGACAGACAGAATAGCATTACAGTAATCTATATGTGAGGTGACCAGGGTGTTAACCAATACTTCAGTAGTTTGTTGCACAAGAACAGAACGAAGAACAGGACAAACAGAATTGTTTGGTGATGGAAGAAGGCAGTCAGAGAAATATTACTTACTTAATTTTTTTATGTTTTACAAATATGTTTAGTAATTCATGTGCGGTAAAGTAAACAACATCCATCCCGTTTTGCCATCCTCGAACATTCAAAACATCCATAGCAAATAGCTGGATTAAAACTAAACTAATACTTTATTTTTAGGTCTCTGTTATGTCGCCATATTCTGTGAAATTTTTAGAATTTGTGTTCAAATGACTACTCATGTTGCACAATGGAGAGACCAATTGTATATGTGCTCAAACTGTTCAAACACATTCTGTCCGATTGACATGCCACGATGTGGGTGCTCAGACAGTTTAACCCATTCAAAAAAAATGTGATGGCCATAGGCTCTGTAAAATGTTAACGAAGACTCTGACTCTTGCTGTACTGTCCTCTGAAAGTACAAAGAGGAAAAGGCGTAACTGGAAACGCGAATGGTTGATACAGTCTGTCTATTTCAACAAAAGAATTAGAGGAATATAGTCTATGTAATTTACAGTTGTGTTTGCTAATTTCAGGTTCTTCCAGTAAAGGTTACTATATAATATTTAGATATTTGAAATCAAAAACTAAAAATGAGCAAGACTATGGCAATACCCAATGTAGACTATACTGCTATCAATGTACAATGACATTTTATAACGACATCAGAAAATCGGGTTGTAAGATTGTTCACACTTCATGACATTTTACAGAAATTTCTGAAGTGACTAAAATTCTAGATTGTATGGGCATCACAACCCCTTTCACAGTGCACATGACATGATGGCTAAAAATCACATCAGCATCTACAAATAGGGCTTAAAATTGTGCCAGTATTGCACAGTGAATACCAGGCATTGGTGGTCTGCACATTGCACACTCTTTCTGCTTGGCTGGGTGATTGTGCCCTGTAGTTGATCAGCATACCATGCCTTACATTCACTACTGGTGTGATAATTACTGCCTACCTGTGACCATAAACTGAGCCAATTACATTTGTCCCTCAGCACATGCAGAATTAAATGTATACAATAACTTTTGTTCATTTCTTTTTATTTAATTGCACACTACACAAGACCTTAACTTCGTCCTCACTAGATGTCAACAAACACAACAGCACACGGCAATACTTGTTTGAAATAACGCAGGATTTTTAAAAGCTTTTGTAGTAATACAGTAATGCAGGTATTATTACCTAATTAAAGTAAGTATTGCATTAGGTTACTAATTACTTTTGTTTTCCAGAGCCAAATCTGTTTAAAATTTTCACATTCAGCTTATCTGTAAGTGACACATTTTCCACAGTATTTTGATCAGAAATTCACTGGTCGGCTTCTCAGTGAGTGTATATGGTAATAGATGCACAAAAGTTAGCCCTTATTTGAAAGTGTTACTACATTCCTTATATAGCACACTTTCATAGTTTACCATTTACAAAATATTTTCATTACTGTTAAAGAGTCATCACCGTGGAAAGTACTTTGAAAGGAGTGGATACAAGTAGATAAGGGAACGGGTAACACAAAAGCTAAAAACAAGAATAGCAGATTAAGTGTAACAATGCCACTTTTTGAATGTAGCAAGAAAGAAAAAGAACCTTCTCCTTGCATTTTAACACTGAGACCAAAAGAGCACTAAAAATGGATACGGTGAGCTATAACAGTTGGTACTTTAAAGCTTTCCTATAGTGGTTTAAGGGAAGTTCTTGGTGAGATGCAGCGGACGCTCAGCATGTCAGGAAAGTGATAGATTTTTACAAAGCCTGGCAGTGCAAAAATAATCCAGTACTTTCAGAACTATAATGCACTGGAAAATTGAAAAGGACAAGCACTGCTTCTGCACAATTAACCTCTGGTTTGGTGTGTGCAAGAGACCAAAATAAAATTGTAAGGTGTAAGTTTCACTGTAGTGTTGTCTGATGGGGTTAACAAGCTGCCAAAGAAACCTGACATGATTTATTACAAGCTGAACATATCCAGAAATTTTCCTGAAAAGTCTCAAACACTGTTATGTCCTCAATGATTTGTTGGTACCATACTGTTGTAGGTCAGACTTCTCTTTTAAAGTAAGCAAGTGGATCATGATCCATATTTACATAAAATAAAATGAAAGGAATTACAGAGTAAGTGTCAGATACACTTAATGATGCATATTCTTCTCAGGTTTGATAATTAATTATGATTTGTGACATACTTTAAGTGATGTGAAATTATTTAGGCACAACTTAGAAGTTTCACTACTGTTAATTGATTTCCATTAAAGTAACACATAACTGGAAGGTGTTTTCTGCAAATCTGACAAATCACAGCACTGTTAAAACATCAGTCACAACAATTTTAAAAATCAATCAAAAAGACTAGAACAGCTGAGCAGACTCGAGTCCTACTTCTGTGCCTGGTCAAAGTCTGCGGCATTTGAATGTTCTAATAATAATACATTTTATTTATATAATACCCAGTATAGACAGTGTCAACTGTAGGTACTTCAGATTATTAAAGAATAAATAAAAGACACTAAAATAAGAACTGAAAGTAAAATAAATAACTGGTAAAAATCATAAGAAGAACATTGAAAGAGGTCTTCAGTTCTCACTTAAAAACAGCTAGGGATGTCAAGGCCCGAATAGGCTGTGGCAGTTTGTTCTATAGGGGCAGGTTACTAGTGGAGTAAAAGGCTTGACTACCCATTGTGGACAGCTTTGTCTGCCGGACGTCCAAAGAACTAGAGGACGCAGACCAGAGAGGAACAGGAGAAGTGAATGGAGTAATTCAGTCCCAAATATATGTAGATACAGTAGCAGTAAGACATTTGTATCTGAGGAGAAGAATCTTATACTTTAGTGATATGGGAAGCCCAGCCCAGCAAAGAGATAGGGAAAAGGAATATCATGCACTGCATGGTGAAGTACCACACAGACAGGCCCCTTTATTTTCAGGTGACCCATTGGTTTATGCAGATTTCATCAGGGCTTTTGATCACTCTGTAGCGATGTGTTAGAGGAGCCTCAAGATAAATTAGATTACCTAATCCAATATACCAAAGGTTCTACCCAGGAAATGGTTAAAGACTGCGCACGAATGTCACCAAGGGAAGGCTACGCAAAAGCCAGAAAGCCACTTGAAAGTTACTATGGCGACCAAATATTCATAGCCAATGCATACCTGGATAAAGCACTGAAATGGCTTCAAATAAAGCAGAAAGATGGAGCGGCCCTGAGAGACTATGCAACCTTTCTTGATTGTTGTATGAACGCCATGGCCAAGGCATAAGTAAGTACACATGCAGTGCTATTTTGGGCTTGTGTATAATTGGATAACAATGACAAGACTTGTTGTGCTGCTGCAAAATCTTAAGCAGGAGTAGGATGTAAATCAAGAAAAGAACTGTGCCAAAGACTGACCCCTGAGGAACTCCAGAGGAGAAATGTATGAACTTGATAGATAGATAGATAGATAGATAGATAGATAGATAGATAGATAGATAGATAGATAGATAGATAGATA
>JANRMT010062792.1:1019710-1058581 GCA_026402145.1 Polypterus bichir lapradei | reverse complement strand
ATAGATAGATAGATAGATAGATAGATAGATAGATAGATAGATAGATAAGTTTGATGTCTGAAAGTCCTCAGTGTTAATGTGTCAGAGAACGGATGTACAGCATTGTTCAAAATGGCATTCATTTTTGTTTTAATACTCTCCTTTGCTACTAGAACCTGAGTCTGCAGTCATAAGAAAGTGATTTACAGTCCTGCCCTGACTAACACTGTCTCAGTACTGTGGGAAGCTCAAAAACAAGCTTAGATATAAAAGGGAGGTTGGAAATTGGATAGAAATGAGATAGCACAACAGAACTGAAAAGTTACCAAAAAGAGGGACTGATGGAGTGACAAGAACAGGGTTTGGCTGCTGGCTTTAATTGATAATCCTAATATTTGTAATATTTTCTGTTTTTGCTTGAATGTTCTGACAAAACTGCTCACAGACATCATCTGATGGCAGTTCACATAGTTAGGCTTTGTCATAGAATCGATTGTAGAGAATAAATGAATAGGATTACTATTTATTGCTGTTTATGAGCTTAGAGTAAAATAGCATGACCTGGCTTTTCTAAGTGCAACAGAATATGACTACTGATGCTCCCTAAATGCTAGCAAATAACCAGCTTAGTTTAATTTTCTCCATCTGCACTCCAACCTGCAGCCCAGTCTTTTTAGGGTCCTGAGCTCATCAGTGTACCAGGGGATGAACGATGGAGTAAAACAGTGTGCACTTTCTTAAAGACTTGTCTGTCAAGATTGTTTGAAAGTGTATAATTATGTACATTATTATAATTATGTATGATTAATGGTTGCGAGCTTGGGCACTTTAATGCCAGATATTCAAATGGCAGAATAGATTAAATAGTAACATTAAAATGTTCTCTACAGAAAACAGCAAGTTCTTCCCCTTGTCCAGAAACCATTGCAAGTTCAAAATATTTATACTTCGCCAGAGCTGCCTTATTCACCAGAAGAAAGTCACTGTTATGATGTCAGGTTTCACTTAAACACAGAAAGCAGATGTCACCCTTAATTACAAAGTCTTAATTTATTCTTCAGCAACTCGTGCATTAAAAAGAGCAAATACGGTGGTAGTTGCTGACAACTGAAGTACAGGCCTACATCTTTGGAGCCGGCACAGATTACTCACATTAGATCTGCATGTGTGAGTAGCCTGTACATTCTGGGTTTGGATACAGTAGATAGCCAAGGAAATGGTCTGGTGAATCGATATTCTGCATTCAGATCCCAAATGAATACGTTTATGCTTTATGAATTCCTTGAGTAAACCAAGCACTGCTGCCGAGATTGAAGGAAGAGATCTCAGCATTCACAAAGATAGCAGAAAAGTAACTGAGCACAACAGCAGAACAAAATATCCAGTTTAAACGACAGTCAAAATGATAGAGGCTCACCCCAAGTAAAAGTATTGGTGGCAGGCCTTTCATTTACACCCTTTCCCTCCTAGTCCAAATGATCAAACAGTTACACAGGCAGAGAAAATGAGACAGGAAAGTTTGGCTCAGTGAAAGAAATGCTGCTGCCTTGCAGATTCTATGAGTTGCAATCATTCTGAAAAGTTGATGCATTTTAAAATAGCAAGATATATAAACAACTGTAGTGAACACGGTCAATAATCCACAGCACACACAGCCTTGTCAAAAAATAAAACAAATCAAAATATAAATACAATTTTTCTCTAGGATGCAGTGTGTGCGTGTGTGCCATAATGCTCCTAGAATGCTCTTATCAGTTCTCATGGTGTTTCTAAATCTCGACATTAGCATTCCACTTCAAAAACCTGAATACCAGGTCACCTGGGAGCTCATGTATAAATGGTGTATACACACAAAAATGTTGTGTATGAACGTTTCCACGCTCAAATCGCGATGTATAAAACCTAAACTTGCCATAAAGCCACGCAAATTTCCATGGTACCTCATACCCTGGTGTACGCAAGTTCTCCGCTTGGTTTTGCAGACTGGCGGCACCCAGCGTCAAAGCAGTGCTACTGTTCCTATGTGGTTACCCTTTCTTTTTCAAATCCACATCCCTGGCACGCTTTATAAATACAGTGAAATTAACCGCATATTGTTTATTAGTTTCATGCATCTGATTGTAATTAACCAGTAACAATATAATGATCCACAGAATGGTCAAACTATTCTAAATACAATAGCTGCTGTACTGTTGTTATTCTCACTGCACCTTCTTCTTCTTTCAGCTGCTCCCGTTAGGGGTTGCCACAGCGGATCATCTTTATCCATATTACTCTCACTGCACCACTCAGAGTATTTATATCACTGTACCTGAGTGGGGAATCAAAGATTTACAGAAGTTGAGAAAGAGAATTATCGGTATACAGCATCTAGCACACGCTGCCTCAACCATGCTGTCTATTGAACTGCTCTCACACAGCAAACGTTTCAAAGCCTGTACGGACCTCGCGGTTCAGAAACAGTTTCATCCCATCAATTGCTCCTTGTAGAACGTTTTGTACTTATACACGTAAGTACAATTACCTCACTGTAAACTTGCACTACAGTTAAAATATTGCACAACCTGAGCCACTTTATAAAGCGCGTATGTACATATGATGACGATATCATTTTAAGATGAAATGCAGCAAAATATGTTTATTATATTATACAGATAAAACTTTAACTTCATTTAAATAATCTATATTGTTAATAATTAAACATGCCAGGACACGGTGCCGCAGCGCTAGCTAGGAGCTTGTGCTCCATTCACGGATTGTTCCTGCCTTGCGCTGTATTCTTGCTGGGGCTAGCGCGACACTGGAAGGAAAGAAGGATAGAATAATTAAACACATACTACGAAGATATTTCGATGTTCCTTAAAAGTTTTGAAGAATCAGCGTTCTAAGCTTACAGATGGCTTAACGTCTATTACAGAGCTGATTGTGTGGCGATTGGGTATTTGGAGAAGGAAAAGGAAGGACAGGAATTAGGGGTTAGTACGTTTGAAAGAGACAGAACTGCTACAATAAAGTATTTCATTGAAGGTCGTGCACGGCGCAACAAGCATCTTGTGTGAGACATGAGCAATCACTGTGCCACTGTGTTCCCATGTTTAATAACATGCTTTAACTCCTATCATCATGAAAATGATATCACGTATACGTCTCAGTATTTTAATTATTCAGAGAGCTGTAATATCACAAATGTAATGGATTCTGTGTCCTGTCGGAGGAAGAGAAAGCCCGGAAGCACGTAGTGATTCACACACATAGAGCACATAGAAGATCAAATACAAAACAAAGCATTTAAAGTGCTACGTTAGTTAAGATGGGATTTGAGAAACTAGTAAATTAAACGATTTTAAGATGAAGTTTATGATGTTCTACTTTAATGACAAAATAAACTACGTGATTAAAGTGGAAATCTCGAGATTAAAGTTGACATTTCATGCTTTTTTCCCATTTTTTTTCGTGCTTTTTTCCCATGAATGCCTATTTTTTTTTGTCTGTACGCTAATAAGCTTTCATATGACACACAGACGGTGGGCCATGACTTGCCTTTTCACGGCAAGTTTGATATCTGACAACTTTTTTATTTCAGGCACTGTGCAACTTTGTGAACTGGAGCTTTCAAGTTTCTCCGACACTCTGTCACTCGATCAACTTCCTTTTGTTGATACCACTGTTTAAACCAACAAATAGTACGTTTATCCTTGCCTCCACTTGGTATTTGCTGAAATTCTTCTATTTTCCCCCACGCTTTTTCCATTGTCTTTTCACAGAAGGCTGAGCTTAAAGGGCTATTTATATTGATTTGCAAATTCAAAGAGGCATAATTTTGGGAGGAGTTGTGGCGGGACAGCAGGCGCGTGCACATGCGTTACTTTTCACGCTAACTGGGATTTATGTAGCGGAAGAATGTGGAAGTTTGCATATGCACAGATTTATGCGTATTGATTTTTCTGTGTGTACGCACATTCCCGCTTTTGTGCTTACGCCATGTTACAGTGTGAGTTCTACACACGGCGTTATACATGAGGCCCCTGGTCACTTAAAATTGGCTTGGTGTGATTGAACATAAGAACATGCTATACATGGTTGTGCTCAATGGTGTCTCCCAACCATGTCACAGACTAACTGGGTTACTGTCAGAGGTGAATGGAGGAATGGAATGGTGGCCAAAGTTTTCTGAGACAGTGTGCAACCATCTAGTGAAAGGAAGGGACACAAGATACCACCTGCCAGTTTAATGTTTTAAACAGTCACCTCATTCAGGAGGTGCAGCAAACACCTGTTAAGTCCTTCAGGATCGCCTTCTCATCCTTGAAAAAAGTTGAGGAGTTTCTGGCATTTGCCCCACTGGCCACATTTTTCTGCCTTTTAAACTGGAAAACTTTTTACAAAGCTGAGTAGATACCCTGTGGCCACAATGACTGTGCATTCCCAAAAATAAGAAAACATATAACAGTATGGTTTGAAAAAAAAAAAAAATTCCCTTCATTTCCTCCTGTATTGGCTACTTCAGCTTTATCATCCTACAACTAGTTTGCACTGACTAAAATGGGTTCTGAATACTACTACCAATGACTCGAAATGAAACAAACTCCATGACAAACGGTATAGAATATAAATCAAATATTTTTAATCAACACATGATCATTTTTACAATCTATTACAAGAATATACGTAAATGAAGTTGAAATAATGGATTATTAAAAGCATAAGTACTGTGTTGTACCGTGTTAGCCATTATGAATGTAGTGAGAACTCAAGTAAAATGACACTTTTTATTGGCTAACTTACAATATGCAAGCTTTCGAGGCAACTCAGGCAAATAAGGAAAAGGACTGATGGTAACTAAAGAGTGTCACGTACGCATGGGAGACAGCTAAAGGTTCTAAATGAGAGTAATTATTTGTCAAACCAGGGGGTAGTGGAGTACACTAACCTTTTTTCTCACTTTCCAGCATACCATTCACAGGAAATTCCACCTGGCCCTAATGATGTCACTTCCGGTTCCGGACCCTTGGATGGCGTCACTTCCAATGAAGAACCCATGACCGAAGAAACTTCCTGCTCCGGCCCTTTTGATGACATCACATCAGAGTCCGAACCTATGAAAGAAGACCCTTCTGCTTCTGTCTTCAATAACTTCACTTCATTTTCTGGCCTTTAAAGCCACCATATTTGACTAACCTCATCAGTTCTGTTTTGGACTCCATTCTGAGCACATAAGTGTTTCACTTTACCCATTTGCAGCCAGGGAATATTATACGGGTGGCTGCCTCAAACCTTTTTATGATTCTTGCATCTGTTTTTTGTGACAAGGGTAAACTTAATGCGACTTAAAGCTTAAGCATGTGAGGCTTTTGCCTCATTTAGAAGAGCCACCAAGATTGTTGCTAAGGTTAAAATGAAGTAGACATGCAAGAACAAACTAGTGAGAAAGCCCAAACACCCCTATTACAAAGCGGTGATAAGATCAAAACCCATTGGACACCCCTGAAGTTTTGAATAATGTTAGGATCCACATGTATATGAAGTTACTGGTGGCAGTAGTCGATTGGCTAAGATGACAGAATTCTGTATATTAAGAGTGAAATGACGTAATGTATTAGACAAGGTAATGGTAATCGAAAAGTATAAAAGGGAATGAATTGTATGAATGATTGCTCACTCCGTGGACTGAGATATTTGTGCATAACAATGTGTAAATAAAGAATCATTTTGCATTTCATTTGGTCTCTTAGAATGATTTATTTGAATATAGAGGGAAGTTTTTTCCACAACTGCTCACCTACATTGTTCTCCATTTTGATATTGAATCACCTCGAAAACTGTGACCATATTATCCCCCAAATAGCTTCTATGTAATTTGTACAGTATTTAATCATATAATATATATTGCATGGTTACTATTTTTTAAAGTGTATAATCATTTCCTTGTAATGAATTGAAGAAAAACAATCATGTCTCTGCCATAGTGTATTTGTACATACCTTTCAATTGTTACTTTTGACATATTTCTTTTATCCATTCATCCATTTACTGCATCTTCGCTTTCTGGTTAATTGATGACTATAAAATTTTACTTTATAGTAGCTTTCATACTAAATATAGTCAAAATGTCCTTTACAATGTAATGCACTTACAGAAAAAGCTCAAACAAATACATTTGCAGCTGTAAGATCACTGGGAGAGTATTACAAAGAGCAAAGCAGTGGGAGAAAAGTACAATACAAAGTCAAGTGTTATAGCTTAAAAGGAATGAGGAACATTACGTACCATTAGTGATACAGCATTTATGCATTTGCATATGTAGGCTTAATGCATATAAAGCTGTTCCAAAATTAAAATAATAATAAACATAGATGCCTTGCAGTAAGTCAGGCATGGATGCATTAATTCCTGTCTGTTTAAGACTGTGGCAAAGGTTCTTTCTAAGACTGACATTATTAACTGACCCACTGAGAGTGTGCTTTGGGTGTGGGCAGCTGTCGTTTCCTTGCACCCAAAGCTTCTTGGAGTGACTCCAGATCTATGCGGTTCTGAACTGAAAAAGCAGTTTCAGGAAACTGTTGAAAGAATCAATAACAGTGGATTTGGAAACTCTGCACTAAAAATAAAGATGCTGGCATGCCCTTAAAAGTGGTGGCATTTCCTGCCACGCTGTATGTAAGTACATAAAGTGATGATTCAGTCCATAAAATCCATTCAATGGGATTGATCCTCATGTACAATGGAGTGGTTCTCAAATCCTGGTCCAGGGATATGCAATGCTCACAGCTTCTCTATAACACCCAGGTTTTTTTGTCTTTTGAGCTAAAGGTAATTGTCTCAGAGTAGAGGAGACAACCAAATTGTGTATCCAAGCAGTGATCTCCTTGCTCACTTCTGTTATCTGCTACTGTTTAAAATAAATCTACATAAAGATTATTGCAAACCTTTTCAAATGTACTGGTACTATATTTGAGTGTAACACCATCTATTATTTTTTTAGCCTACTGAATTCATATCATGGTCTTAGGGCAAGGGTAGAGTCTTGGTGTCCTGGACTGGTTACTGTCTGTATAGAGTTTAAAGTTCTCCCCTTACTTGAGTGGGCTTTTGAGCCACTGTGAGTAAGTGTGGGTGTGTGTATCAGTGTCATGAAGCCCATGGTCTGTGCCTTGAACACAAGGCTGTCGTGATAAGATTCAGCCACTTGTGACCTTAAACTTAAATTTGGTGAAAAATGTATGTTTTGTTTTTAATTATTCTCTTAATTATGCATCTCAAAACACTAACTGTGAACAAGGAGCAATTGCCTTTTTATTGCGGTCTCGTGATTTCTTTAATTATTTAATAATTATACAAAAGCAGTTTTATTAATAGTACACCTCAGCTTGGGAAGTTTTTTACCTAAGGAATTCCATGTTATCTTTTATTTTGTCTTAGAAGGTCTCTGTAATGACTTGTTGTCAAAATCAAAATAGTAAGAGCATAGCTTTGTTAAACTGTTGAATTTTCCAGCCAAACAGCCTTCCATTTTTATTTTCTTCTGAGTCTTCTGAGAGTACCGCACCCATCATCTGCAGACGTCTTATATAAAAATCTGATTGGCACTCACTTTCAAAGCCGTAGCTACATGTAATGGGATTACTACCTCTAGACAACATCCCATCCTGGCCGATTGTTCTGCCAACTCCATTTTATAACCTAAGCCACAATACAAAAATGCTGAAGCGACTTGTTTTCTGGTCTATTACTAAAATGTTATCTTCTCCTGATTATTTCTGAATCAAGAAATTCATTGCCAAAGTGCTGGTCGTGATGTTAAGCCAAAGCAGAGTGAATATTTAAATTTGGGATCAGAAGGGAAAACAAAATGGAGAAAGTGCCAGGGTCAGAACCAAAGAGACAAACCGATGTTTCACCATGAAATGTGAAACAAGAATCAAAACCGTAAGAAAGAAAGTAAGTCAGAAAACCGAGAAAGAAACTATCAAGAAGTGTACGTTAAGGATTTTGTTTACCCAAACACATATGCCAAAACACCGCATGACCCTTTATAGGGTTACACCAAAGATGTCACGCAAACACACTTCCGGGGGCAACGGCCGATGCAAAAGCCACAAAATGTCACTGCCCATCAATATTCAAAATGGTGCTACAACAAGATACAAAAAAATACAACTTTGTAATGAACCAAAGATGAACAAATGAACAAAACAAATGTTGGCATCATATTCCACAAACCCAGGAAACCCAGAATACCCAGAATGTTCCAGAAACTCTTTTGAAAAACACAAAAAAAAATAAAGAACACTAATCACAATACCTTCCAGCTGAGCAAGGCACCCAAGAAAAAGACACAATCCTTAATTCATTTTCTTGGATGGTATGGGTTAAAATGTAATAAATACCCTGTTTTTTTGTTTTCTCCGCTATTATACAGCTCTATATCACTGCCAAGCTAAATAACATTGAGATCTTGGGGCTTTCCAGATGTGCCAGGTACCTCACATTCCAGTCCTTAGTAAAGCCAAGCTGCCTTGACACCCAGTTGATGAGTTTCATTCTTGTCAGAGGCTCTGATTCAGAATTGCTAATTACTAAATTCAGCCAGCACGCACTGATGAGACTCCTCACATTCCATTTACTTCTGCATAACTACACTGCAAAGGGAAAAGGTTATTTGCAAGGGTATATTGTCAGGAAAATGATTAAGGACATCACCTGAAAAAGAAAAAAAAAATTACAATACTTGCAGGATGAAGACAGCTGCTATAAAAATTTTGGATAGGGATATGATGTATGTGAAGTTCTCAGTGTCTGACATGAGTGAAGTGGACAGGTATTTGAAATGCTGAACAGTTTCCTTACTTGATCAAAAGGGACTCCAAAGTTTTCAATTTAATTTTAAAGCTTAACATTTTATATTCATATAATTAAATGGAATCATTCTATAAATGAATGAATTCACACTTGCACTTTATTGTACTGTGTTATATAAGTTCAGAGCAGTGCTAGCTCTTGCTATTTTGTTGCCTTAGGAGAAGGTGAAAATGTTGTGTCCAAACCATGGCGTCTTGATTCAATTGCTTTGCATCTATTAAGCTAACCCATTTTTCAAGTGTACTGTTATATAGATTTTCCTTCCAAACAAAGTATTGGGAGGATTTCCCTTGGAGTTTCAAGCATGATTTTATATATATATATATATACAGTGGTGTGAAAAACTATTTGCCCCCTTCCTGATTTCTTATTCTTTTGCATGTTTGTCACACAAAATGTTTCTGATCATCAAACACATGTAACCATTAGTCAAATATAACACAAGTAAACACAAAATGCAGTTTTTAAATGATGGTTTTTATTATTTAGGGAGAAAAAAAAATCCAAACCTACATGGCCCTGTGTGAAAAATATGAAAAATGACAGAAATCCTTTTGCACTTCAAATATCCACCCATTATAGACTGCACATGGCAGCGTGAGTTGGTGTCCTGACTAGGTGCGATTCCTGCCTTGCACCTAGTGCTGCTAAGTGCTGCTAAGGATGGCATTGGCCTCTACTGCCCTCTTAAGCACTTTGAGCTACTTTTTGTATGAAAATGTGCTATATAAAAAAAATGTTGTTGTTGTTGTTGTTATGTAATCCTGAAATGGATGAGCAGATAGGCAAATTGGTGAATGAATAATTTCTACAATGTACTACAATTTAACCTCTTAATTCTGTCTGGGAGTAAAAGTTATTACTAATAATGAAACAAGGCTGTTTTACTTTTGTGTTCAGTGTAACAGAACAAAGTTAAAACAATTTGTAAAAAATATTATTTTTCCTTAACCTTTCAGGTTAAAGACATAATTTTAAATCATTTTTAGAAACAATTGACCAGTTACATCAAAATCACTATTTTTTATGGTGTGAGTCATTCTCTCCATTTACCTCATGCTGAGTAATTAATTGGAACTGAATGTTAAGCATAAGACAACTCAATTATTTACAAATTCATTGTAAAATTCCACTTATTGTAATCAGGGGTTGAGTGGCAGCAGAGATTATCCCAGCAACATCAAAATAATTTAGGTATCAACCCTCGATGATTGAGAACGACATAGAGTATGGATATAAGGACTCTGACAAATGAGAAGAGGTCATTCAGACCATTAAACTTGTTCAGTTAGCCAATAACTGAGTTGTCCCAATATCTCATCCAGATATTTTTTGTAAAATTTTCCGAGGTGTTTGCTGTTAACTACATACATTTTCATTCAAGACTCACATGACCTCTTGTGTGGAGAAATTTGTCCTGGCTTTCATCTTCAATGTGTTTCCCCTGAATTTCTACCCACAAGTCTCATTGAACACATTATTCACTATGTAACTGAAAGAAATCTGCTGAATCGAGTTTAGTGATGCCTTTCAGAATTTTGAAGTCCTGTATTAAGTCCCCACACAACCTTTTCTACTCAAGAATAGAGGCTTAGTTCCAGTTATGGTTTTTGAGCAGAATGTGTCTTTTAGTAATGGCATGTGCTTAATTATTTGGCTCTACACAGCTCCTTGGAAAGTTTCTTATTTTGAACCCAGTTCTTTTTGAAGAGTTGGGCAAACTGAAATCTCTACTAGAATTTGTGCCAAAAGCACGTGGAGAAATATTACAGGGATTTTTAATAAGATGTTGTCTCTGCTGAACTTTGAAATACAATAAGACTGTCAGTAGCAAGGCTGGTAGTGAGTGAAATTCCCATCCTTACTGTGAACATTCGCTCACTTAATAACTAAACAGATTAATAAAAATCTTGTCTGGTCTCCTAACCCTGACATGATTTTTTTTGTACATGTATGGTTTCTTTCTCAAAATTAAACTATTCTTTACTCTTAAATTTTAACCATAATTTTATTTCAAAGTGATTTTATGCATTACATCAACTTTACAAAGTCATATAGTTTTCTGCTGTTTCACTGATATAAATACTATTTAAAGACATACTATATACACATATTTCAATAAAAATTGTAGCAGCCTCAAGAAATAAAGTAACACTTAAGTGAGACCATAAACAGATAGATAAAAAGAGAAAATAAAACAAAATATCTTAAGCACTTTCCAATATATGCAACATGTGTCCTTCCAGAGAAACAGCTGATGATGTGTTTTATAGAAAGCCACGTGAAGTAAACCATGTCCGTATCCTGAATAGGGTCTTCAAAAAAATAGTCAGAATCCCAAATCAATTGTTTTGCAAGTAAATCTATTGTAATGCCCATCACATTTGCCCCATGCTTACAGACAAAAAAAACCAAAACTCTTCAATTACTTTTCCCAATTTATTTTGTATGAAAACAATACATTTCCATTTATTCAGAAGTTAACAATTCTCCTATTTTCTTGTATTAGTATGAGTGAACTTACTTTATGTATTGTATCTTTTCAGCACCTTGTCAACATTAACCTTTTGTCTAACTACTTATTTAAATGAAAACAAAATAAACATTCTCTCTCTCAACAAATGACCCCCATTTTTGATCAGACATCACCAAAATAAATGACAACTGATAGAATTAGTTTAATAATAAAATTAGTCATCAAAACAGACTGCAATAAGAATTATTTCCTTCATTAAATGCTGTTTAATAAACCAGCATGAGCTTTATCATTCCGAGGTCAAAAGTTCAATAGAATGGTCTTCAGTCTTTCTCGGGTTTTTCCAGCTATATCTTGATTTTTTTTTTTTTGGAGTCACATTGCTCAATATAATGCAAGAAGATATGTGATATATGAAAACATTTAAACAATTTTGATCAGAACAAGTCATTCAGCACAACAAGCTTAGCAATCTTATCCACCTAATTCCTTCAAAATAACATCAAGTTGAGATCAGAAGATCACTAATGTCCTACTCTCTACCTGGTAACTTATTCCTTATTATGTGTCTATGGTTCTCTATGTGAGGAAAAACTTTCTAATGTTTGTGCAAAATGTATCTTTAATGAGTTGCCATCTTTGTCCCTGTGTTATTTATGAAGACCACCCTGGATCCACTGCATTATTTCAACTCTTTGTCTTTGTTTTCCTAAATTGAAAAGGTTCAGCTCCTTCAATCTTTCCTTATAACTCATATCTTGCAGTCTCAGAATCAGCCTAGTCACTGTGTTCTGGGCCTTTTTTCTATCTCTGCTATGTCATTATTTGTATTATGGAGACCAAAACTGCAGTACTCTAGGACTTGTAATCTACACATTGTGCTATACAACTTAACACCCTACTAGCCTTCTTAATGGCCTCTATACTCTGTGTTGATGTAGATAATGATGAATCTACTTACTACAACTACAAGGTCCTTCTCATGAGACGTACTTTTAAGTTTCACACCTCCCATTGTGTATTCAAATGTAACATTTGTACTTCCTACACATGTCAAGTTAATTGAATAATAGCACGTGAACAGAGCATCACCTGTCCAGCCCCATTCCATAGGCTACAGCACGGTGTACTTTGAATAACTGTGAAAATTCAACATCATTGTGTTTCATAATGACATTCTTTGCATACCCAAAATTTTATAAAGCGGTTCTCCATAATTCATGAAAACCTGTATTCCACTATTATAATTTAAAAAAACATTAATCATAATAATCTTAGGTTTTATTGTGATTATACTGGGTTATATTACCTTAAAACAGACAACGGTCTGTTTTATAATTTTTGACTCAGGCCTGTGTGGTGTGTCTTGTTATATCATTTATAACCAGCAAAATAAACAAAGTGAATTTAAAAGAAAGGCCTCGAAATCTAAAGACCTTTAACCTGCCCCAATGTTCCACTGTAACAATAGCTCTTAAAAATGACAATTAAAGCATGTTTATCACTGCAACTAGCACCATCTAAAGGACTTGAGCTTTCATATACATCCTCCGAGTGACAGGATGCAAACGATCAACACTTGTCACTTGCAGCCATAGTACCTGGCATTTCCAGACTAGCCAATTTTTTCTTCTGAAATTGATGATAAATATGGTATTAGGACAAACCCAGGCTGACCAGGTTAGCCAGACTCTCTGCTACTGGCTGCAGCAGGTTTCCCATAAAACTCAATTACCTACACCTTTACTGCAAGCATTAAAACATAAAAAGTGCAAGGTAAAATAACACTTGTACTACAAACCTGTGGCAATGCTGAGTTGAGCTGGCGTTGCAGAGAGTCCCGATCGTAAATGACATCCTGCAACCGCTGCTGAGCCAAACCCAGGCTTTCTTGTGTCTCCCGTAATGTATCCAGTAGCCGGTCCCGCTCATCTAGCATGCTGACCATCAGCTGTTCAAAGTGGGAGTCCGAATCAGAGCCACTGCTCTGTGAACCCCTCTGACTCAAAGGGGTATCCTCATTGATCGTCGGCATCACTTCGCACATCATTTCTACCTAAAAAGGAAAAAACATAAAAATTAACACATCAAGTAAACGATCATCCCAAAAGCATTCTTGATGACTTCTATACCGTGTCTATCTAGATTTAGTGAACTTTAGAACTCTGAAAAAATTAGAAAAAGCCATTCCGCCCAAGAACTCTCACCAATCTTGAATATAACATTAAATAACATTAAGTCGAAATTTGAAAGTCCCTAGAGTCCTATGCTCTAATACACTACTTGGTAATTTATTCCATGTGTTTATGGTTCTCTGTGTGAAGATAAACGTTCTAATATTTGTGCAAAATGTACCCTTAAAAAGTTTTCAACTGTGTCTTAGTGTTCTTGATAAACCCAGGCCTGGATCCTGGTATTAATTCCTTTCATAATTCTAAAATTATCAACCTTATCACATTTTAATCTCTGTTTGCTTAAACTGAAGAGTCGACTATGCCAAGTATTAAAGTATGCTTTCAAGTTTCAGAATCCCCATATTTTGTAATTATATTTTACATAATAAATTTGAATCTATCAAAATAAAAAATGGTTAACATTAAACTTCATCTGTCACATACGAATTTGCCTAAGTATGAATTCTTTCCAGGTCTACTTGTTACGATTCTACCGATTCTAGAGCATTTGACAGTCCATCCAGTGTATTATTCTAAGAGCGGTGTACTTTTTGTTGAGGACTCTGGCTATACCTTAATCAGTGATGATGATTTTGGGTTTGTTAATTTTATAAATAGAATTCAGAAGAGTCCTTATAATTCTCATTATTCCACTAAGTTTCTTAATATCTAAGTTGCGTTTTTGAGTATCTGAAAGTGCTGAATATTAAGAATGTCTTTTGTAGGTCTCTTCCCAGTTAGAGTAAACAGTAATCTCCCTAACTAAAGCTACTAAATCTTTGGTCTGTCAGCAGCAGTCATCATTCAGGCTCTAGTTTATATTGACCAATGACCCTGTGGACCTACACTCTCCTATCAAGTGGCTTTCCAATCATCAGGCACCTCATTGCCAGTAAACTTTCAAAGCGGTATAAGATTTCAGATGGAGCAGTCCCTACAAATTGGCATACTGCAAAATGGTATGAAAGTTTTGCTACATTTTTCAGAACATATCGAGAAAGAAACCCAGGATAAATAGCACCTCCTCATAAGGATGCAGGTTTCTCTGCTTTTCAGGAAATGTCTATAATACGATGCCAGCACATACTTTTCTCTCCCTAAAAAACAACTTTGTACGCTTATTCAGAAGGCTGTTGAATAGTGGTTTGGTGATGGAAATACAATGCGTTTACAGGGTGAGCCTGCATATCTTCCTTGGTGAAAGCCTGCAGCTCCCAGATCCCAGGACGAATAACCTGTGGTGTGGTTTTTATATGCTGCAATACATATGGGCACTCGTTCAAGTCCCTTGTACCCAGAATAATGTCAAAGGCCAGAACATACAAGAGTGTGTATGTGTTCAATGTAAAAATAACACAACTGGGGGATAAATAAAGGGAAGAAATCAAAGCGTCACTGTCTTTGTGATGGAATGGCTTTCCCATTTACCTACTTTATATTACCAAAACAATCTTGACAAGAACAGGCCATTCAGGCCAATAAAGTCTTCTGAGCACTGCTCCTTCTCACCCTCCCAACTGTACAAGAGCTAGCTTCTGGCTTCAAGGCAGCCATAAACCACCTCCCATGTCAATACTGGCTACACTGGGAAATATTTCTATACAGATTCTGGGCCCCCAGATCTTAGTGTCCTCTAGTGACAATGAAAACAAACTCTATATATTAGCAAAAGGCCATATAGGGAATCTCCAGGCTGCTCATGCTGCACAAGAGACAGCACAGCTTCATGTATCACTTTTTGAGAAAGTATATCCTTTAGTGACCTGCAGGTATTGCCACCTCTGGTATATCCTCAGTGATCTCAATCTCACTTTTTACAAGGGGCTCAGGTATCTCTGCCAAATGATGGGTATTCTGCTCTCTAGCATCCTGGGGAAGCACAAGACACTGCCATCCAAGTCTTCTTTTTTTCTCTCTGTCTTATGCAGATGCTGCTAATTGTTACAGTCTATGTAATGCATCACACACCACCATACCATACCATACATGTGCCATACAACCTGTATGGTTATGGTGATGTCTGGTGCAAGTGCCAGTGCAAATAGGATATTCTTGAGCCCCATCCCTGTCCGTTCCTGTGTTTACATTCGTTGTTTTCTGGATTACTTATTACAACGCACTTCAAGGAATACAGTATATTAACTTCAAGTTCATTATTATTTACACATAGCACAATGAGATTTTTACTTTCATGTCTCACACAGGCTAGGAGAAGTAGTAGTGACAATAGTATACAATAATATGAACATTTGTTAATCAAAAAACACTTTAAGTCTTTTATATAAATAAAATGTTTGTTTATTCGACAATCAATTAAAAATGGCTGAATGTGACAGCCCGTGTAGTGGGAATTGGAATCACCAGCCTACACTCTAGGTGTCTAGTATGTGGGACCGAGCGTGACCAGGATGATGGTGTAAGACAGGGAGACACAGACACAAAAAGGGTTGGGGTTTTTGAAAAATAAAGTGAGGTTTTATTTACAGGTGCACTTAAAGAAAAAAATCAAAAAATAATGTCCTGCAGAATTTATATATATTAATACACAGTCCAATACCGCAAAGGACACTCAAAATCAGTAATTAAATGGAGCCCAGAAATGACTATATACAGTATTTACAGTGCTTCTTGAAAGTCCCAAAAGAAAAAGTAAAATACACACAAACTAGTGAAATCCAAATATATACACAAAACAAAATGTGAAGCTGTCTTCCTCCACAGTGATCCAAGTCAGGAAGCTGCTCCTCCAAACAGTGTATAATACAGGATTCACCCAAAAATATTCAAAAATACAGAAAAAGTGTATATACAAAAATAAACAGTGCACCACTAACCTCAACCCAATAAATACCTCCACCAAAGTTAATCCAGAGATATTTATATGAAAAAATATTTACAAAAACAAAGCACAAGCCGTAATGCTGTTCTGCCAGGTACCTTTCTCTAAGAAGATCTATTCAGAAAAGAACCCCCTCTAGAGGCCACGATTCCCTTTTGTATTCTGCGCCCCTACGCTGACCAATTAAACCGCCGTACGTCATCCCTCCCGGGGTACGCGATGACGTGAAAGCGTTTGCGAAAAGCGGCGTCTACTTTCCCACATAATTACTATGAAAATCGAGCAGCCGGCGCGCGCGCGTATAGCTGTGCCGGCTTTTCAGACGCGGACTGTACTTCATGCCTTAAGTGAACGTAAGCACTTTTCTACTTTTTCTCCTTCCCCTGAGCTACAGCTCTGACAACTACAAACACGGGATCCCCATGCTAACCCGGGTTAAATAATATTAAGGCGCTTCACACTTTCTCTTGCTACGGCACACGCAATGAGTGGAGGACCAACAACGCCATCCCGGCCGGTCAATGGCAAGGCTGTCTCTCCAGTCTACATGAGACCCGCCGTGACACTCCCCAAAAGACGCTAATATCGTCAGCGAAGACGTCTTTCTGCACTATATACATGAAAAAGGTAAGTTTCCTTTCTTTATACCTTTTTTCCTCCAAACAAAAGCCTCCCTCTTTACCCAGCAGAGGACGCTTAACTAATTTTATTTACTTAATGGTAATGCCAGTAAGGCACATTACCACACTGAACCAATTATCAAGAAATTTTGCATGTGTGTTGCTATTGTTTCAATTTTAACTATAGGCTATATAGTGTATTGGGGAAACGGGTTGGAATGGAGGGGGCCAATCCAAAGAAACAGTGGTGATGCAGGAACTACAATTCCCATCCGACACGAGGAGAGCACTGGGGCTGATGCAAGGACACCATTCTAAGTTCATACAAGTTATCTAAGATTGCAGGTACAGCATTTTCTTCTCTGCTAATTTGTATAATATTTTATTTGTCTTACTGGATAGCAGCTTGTGTCTAAAAAATGTATAATTTTAAAAAAGACTGATTTTCCCCATTTAGACCATTTTCTGAAAAATGTACAGCATTTAATTTTGAGCACGTGATCCATACCTACTGAGATCTGTTTTTAAGATATAAGTCAGGACAAGACATAAAGTGATAATGAGGTCAGGATGGGAAATCACAAGCTGTTCTTCTGCTTCATTCAGGTGTAAAATAACAAGGAGACAAAAGCGCCCAATGTCAGTAGATGCAATGGATGCATGTAATTTACCACTGTAATCAGCACTGGATCCTGGACAAAAGCAAGAATGTAATTTTTCAACAGCACTGCTAAATAGGAGACAATGCTTCATGCTTATTCTTCATTCTAGCCTTTTATTAATAGAGCAAGTTTGACAAAGTGGCCATATGTCTTAGTTAATTTCTACACTGTGGACTTAATAAAGGGCATTTTACAAGGATCATGGAGCGTGCTGAATGGAAGGATATTTTCTATTCAATTATTAAAATGATAATCTGCAGCAACAGGAATTGGACAATCCACCTATGGGGTGCTTGAACCTTCTACCCTTAACTGTGTGCATTTTTCCAGTTACTGGATAAATGGGGAGGGTTGGCATCAGAAAAGGCCATAAAACCATGTCAAAGCATCTGTTGGAGAGGTCCAGTAAAAAAAAAATATATATTGATGCCATAAAAGAATGGGAATAAATGCTAGAAGTATCAAGTATAAAACATGTGAGTTGTATGTAGAGGAGCATAATTATGATATTATAGCAATAACATAAACATAGCTAAAAACAGATATGGGGATGAGTATAACATAGAGTGATATACATTTCTTAGGAAGGATAGACAAAACCACAAAGGAGGTGGGGTTTATGTCAAGCAGAATTAAATGTAAGTCCTCTTCAGTTGGACGATAAGCCCCATGTTAGCGACGACTTGTGGCTTTGCCTGGAAAGCATTAGGGAAAGAGGTCTTATTTTAGAGGAGTCTGTTATGTCCTGCCTAATGTACACAATAATTTACATGCACATCTTTTTAGTAATATTACAAAGTCAAGATTAAAGGGGAATATTATGGTCATGGGGGACTTCAACTATCCAAATATTAACACAGAGGGTTAATAAAGAGTAAAAAAAGAAGCTGCAAAGGAAAAAACAGCTTTATAAGGCATATAAGACTAATGACTGCAAAGTGAATTGTAGAGCGTATGAGAACATGAGGGTAACCATTAAGAAGGATATCAGGGAGGCTAAAAGACAGTTGGAGAAGAATAAAGCAGATAAGGCGAAAGAAGACCCTAAGAGATTCTTTTAGTATCTTAGTAGTAAAAGAACAGTCGAGGAGATGAAGTGCATTAGGAATAGTAAAGTGCAATTAAAAAACATAGACAGTGAAATAGCAGATGCTTTAAATATGCATTTTTCTGAGATCTTCACAAGTGAGGAATGCATAACCTTCCAGTGATAAAAGGGGCTACTAAAGATAAGTGATTTGGAAATTGTAGAGGGAGAAGTACCACTCAGATTAAATACACAGAAATCAAACAAATTACCAGGACCAGATAATATTTACCCTTGAGTTCTTAAGTAGGCTAGCGAGTACATATATAAACCCTTGACACATATTTTTAGGAAGTCATGACGCATTGGGGAAATTCCAAAGGACTGGAAAATAGTAAATATTATCCTGTTATATAAAAAGGGTGACAGGGCAGATCCAAGCAACTATAGTGGCAGTAAACCTAACATGCATCACAGGAAATTTAATGGAAGGAATTATTAAGGATAAGATTGAGCGGCACAAGGCAAGTACAGGAGTTTCTCTGAACAGTCAGCATGGGTTCAGAAGAGGGAGGTTGTGTTTACTAAAATGCTGGAATTCTACAAGTAAGCAACAATAGGATACAATCAAAGTGAAGCATATGATATTATTTATCTGGACTTTCAGAAAGCATTTGATAAGGTGCCACATGAGAGGTTGGGCATCAAATTAAAAGAAGTGGGAGTTCAGGGTGATGTTTGTAGATGGGTACAGAATTGGCTCAGACACAGGAAGCAGAGGGTGATGGTGCAAGGAACCTCATGAGAACTGGCCGATGTTAAGAGTGGTGTTCCACAGTGGTCAGTGCCGCTGCTATTTTTAATATATATATATAAATGATTTGGACAGGAATATACAGTAAGTAATAAGCTGGTTAAGTCTGCAGATGATACCAAGCTAGATTGATTGGCAGATATTGTGGAATACATTACATCTTTACACAGGGAATTGGACAGCATACAGGTTTGGGTAGATTTATAGCAGATTACATTTATCAGTAGATGTAAAATATTACATGTAGGAAGAAAAAACGTTAGGTTTGAATGCACAAAGGGAGATCCAAAAATTAAGAGTACACCTACATACACTAACAACTGGCAGACAGTGTTTAGAAGCCATTAAGAAGGTTAACAGAAAGTTAGGTTGCAACACGATGTGTAGAGTACAAGTCCAAAGGAAGTTATGATTAAGCTTTATAATGCACTGGTGAAGCCTCGTCTGAAGTACTGTGTGCAGTTTTGGTCTCCAGGCTACAAAAAAGAGAAAAAGTCCAAAGAAGAGTGACTAGGCTCATACCAGGGCTACAGGGGATGCATTATGAAGTAAGATTCAAAGAGCTGAGCCTTTACAGTTTAGGCAAAAGAAGATTAAGAGGAGACATGATTGAAGTGTTTAAAATTATGAAGGGGATTAGTGGATCAAGACTGTTATTTTAAAATGAGCTCACCAAGAATACAGGCAGGCACAATTGGAAACTTGTTAAGGGTATATTTCATTAGGAAGTTTTTCTTTACACAGGTAACTACAAACACATGGAATAAGTGACAGAGTAGTGTGGTAGACAGTAGGACTTTAGGGACTTTCAAAACAACAAGTCTACTTGTTTTTTTTTCAGAAGAATTAAGTGGATAGGACTGGCAAGCTTTGTTGGCCTGGATGGCCCGTTGTCATTTAGATTGTTCTAATGTTCTAACTACAGAAGAAGATGAAGAAAACAAGAAGATTCAGGTTTCCCTTGGTATGCCAAGACCTGTACATTAAGTTAATTAACACCTTTAAATCCACAGAACATCAATGAGCGTGAGTGTGTGTGCTCTACAATTATATGGTGTTCAGTCCTCCTGGTTTGTATCAAATGCTGGAATGGACACAGTCTGGTTTGGATTTGAATCCTTGTTCTAGGTTTGGAAATATTGTATTCTATATTTCAGAATATGGCGTGACCAAACTGGTTCCCATTGTTTACAGAAATAAGCAACTATTTTCATTGTACCTTAATACAAATCACAGCTTTAGAGAGAAGTAAACAATTTAAGTTAACTGGACACACTTTTGAAAAATGTTAAAATTTTAAATTGACAGATGTCTTTAAAGACTCAGCGACAGCAACCAATAAAATAATTGCTTTTAAGGCTTTAAAGTACATGTAATGGAATCTAAAATAAATCTTCAGAAGAAATATGTGACAGAAGGAATTTTAGGATGTTAATTTTTTTTCTTTCTTTAACAGAGACTTTGCACAAATTATTTCATACGTTCATTTCAAAGTGAAAACACAGCAGAAGACAAGAAAAAGGTAAGTTCAAGGCAGGTGAGTGGCTTGGTAATGTCTTCAGTAGGACAACTGAAATATCCACACATCCTATAATGAACAACAGACATTTTACACAATATTGCTTGAAGCTGGAATGAAGTAGTACTCAAAATCTGTCACCCAATTCTGAGTGAAGTTTTGTTTCTTTTGTTTACACAAATGTCTCTCAGTAAGGTCTTTACTTAGTGTTTGATTAAGCTGGGGCACTTTGCAATGTGAGCTGCCTTCTTTTATAGTGAAATCATAGCAATGTCACACCCTGCACAGCAGCTACTAGATGCCGATAAGCAGGCTGCCAATAATTGATAGTCAGAAGATGCCAGGACCCATAGCAACATCTCTAAATTAATAGCCACTGGAGCACAGCTAGAAAATGACAGCAAAATACAGCTGATAATAGGTGATGCCTATAAAACATCACCAGATGGTCTTGTGATACATATAGTAGAAATCGGAGTAATAACAAATAAGAATAAATTGAATTGAATAAAATTCCATTTGTCCAAATATTTCTAAACCCACTTTGACTATTAATGTCATAACAGCACTAGGCTGATTTAGGCACAATAATTTTCAGGTTAATTTTAGTTATTTTTTTTTTAAACTGATCATTTTCATCATTTTTTTTTCATTATTTTGGTGACATCAGCATTTAGTCTATATGAGCACCATTTTTATATGCTGTAACAGATAGCCCGGCCAAAGATGGACACAACACCAATGTCCACAACACACATGTTTATTTACAAAGTGTACAAACTGGTTCCACCAACTCACACACGACTACTCAGTCCCTTTCCTCTCTTCGGCCGCCTCCACTCCTCTCTTGCAAGCTCCATCTTCCTCCTCCCGAATGAAGTAAGGCGGCCCCTTTTATAACGCCCTGGATGTGCTCCAGGTGCTCTGAGATGGTCTTCTGGCAGCACTTCCTGGTGTGGCAGAAGTGCTGCCCTTGCACCCGGAAGTACTCCGGGTGTACACACTTCCTGGAGCAGCAGCACTTCCTGGTGTGGCAGAAGTGCTGTCCTCCAGGGCTCGGGAACCATCCAGGGGAGATATTGCCCCTCTCCCAGTCCTTCCCTGCTCCAGGCATCCCGGTGGGGCAAGGTCCCTGGTCATCTGCCACAATGCTTATTTTAATGAGTGCCATCATTGTGGAATATTTTGTCGCCATGCTGTAACACAGTAATTACACATGTGCCACTGTGGTAATCTGCCTGATTACCAAGTTAAACAAAAGTCGGCTTTCACATAGTAAAAAAAAATGCACTTATCTGTTTTAATTCCCAAAGTGCGGAGCAGTAATTCCGCAAGAATTTTAACTTTGCCTTCAATGGGTATGAGTGGCCCCTCCTTGAACCGTCACCTTATTGTGGTGGAGGGGTTTGCGTGTCCCAATGATCCTAGGAGCTATGTTGTCCGGGGCTTAATGCCCCTGGTAGGGCCACCCAAGGCAAACTGGTCCTAGGTGAGGGATGAGACAAAGAACGGTTCAACAAACCTCCAATGAAGAATAAAAACTGTGGAAAACGTTTTCCCTTGCCCGGACGCGGGTCACCGGGGCCCCCCTCTGGAGCCAGGCCTGGGGGTGGGGCTCGATGGCGAGCGCCTGGTGGCCGGGCCTGCACCCATGGGGCTCGGCCGGGCACAGCCCAAAGAGGTAACGTGGGTCCTCCTTCCCATGGGCTCACCACCTATTGGAGGGGCCAAGGAGGTCAGGTGCAGTGTGAGTTGGGTGGTGGCCGGAGGCGGGGACCTTGGCGTTCTGATCCTCGGCTACAGAAACTGGCTCTTGGGACGTGGAATGTCACCTCTCTGAAGGGGAAGGAACCTGAGCTAGTGCGTGAGGTTGAGAGGTTCCGGCTAGATATAGTCGGACTCACCTCGACGCACAGCTTGGACTCTGGAACCAATCTCCTTGAGAGGGGCTGGACTCTCTACCACTCTGGAGTTGCCCCCGGTGAGAGGCGCCGAGCAGGTGTGGGCATACTTACTGCCCCCCGACTTGGAGCCTGTGTGTTGGGGTTTACCCCGGTGGACGAGAGGGTGGCCTCCCTCCGCCTTCGGGTGGGGGGAAGGGTCCTGACTGTTGTTTGTGCGTATGCGCCGAACAGCAGTTTGGAGTATCCACCCTTTTTGGAGTCTCTGGAGGTGGTGCTAGAGGGCATACCTTCTGGGGATTCCCTCGTTTTGCTGGGAGACTTCAATGCCCACGTGGGCAATGACAGTGAGACCTGGAAGGGCGTGATTGGGAGGAATGGCCCCCCCGATCTGAACCCGAGTGGTGTTTTGTTATTGGATTTCTGTGCTCGCCACGGATTGTCCATAACGAACACCATGTTCAAGCATAAGGGTGTTCATATGTGCACTTGGCACCAGGACACCCTAGGCCTCAGTTCGATGATCGACTTTGTGGTTGTGTCGTCGGACTTGCGGCCATATGTCTTGGACACTCGGCTAGTACAGTACAGTGTCAACACCGTATATGGTGGGGATGGTGCGCTGCTGACCTCGACTCGGGACGTTGTGGGTCGGTGGGGGGAGTACTTCGAAGACCTCCTCAATCCCACTAACATGCCTTCCAATGAGGAAGCAGAGCCTGGGGACTCTGAGGTGGGTTCTCCCATCTCTGGGACTGAAGTCACCGAGGTGGTCAAAAAACTCCTTGGTGGCAGGGCCCCGGGGGTGGATGAGATACGCCCGGAGTTCCTTAAGGCTCTGGATGTTGTAGGACTGTCTTGGTTGACACGTCTCTGCAACATCGCATGGACATCGGGGACAGTGCCTCTTTGATTGGCAGACTGGGGTGGTGGTCCCCCTTTTTAAAAAGGGGGACCGGAGGGTGTGTTCCAACTATAGAGGGATCACACTCCTCAGCCTCCCTGGAAAAGTCTATTCGGGGGTTCTGGAGAGGAGGGTCCGTCGGATAGTCGAACCTCGGATTCAGGAGGAACAATGTGGTTTTCGTCCTGGTCGCGGAACAGTGGACCAGCTCTACACCCTTAGCAGAGTCCTGGAGGGTGCATGGGAGTTTGCCCAACCAGTCTACATGTGCTTTGTGGACTTGGAAAAGGCGTTCGACCGTGTCCCTCGGGGAGTCCTGTGGGGGGTTCTCCGGGAGTATGGGGTACTGGACCCCCTGATAAGAGCTGTTCAGTCCCTGTACAACCGGTGTCAGAGCTTGGTCCGCATTGCCGGCAGTAAGTCGAGCCCGTTTCCAGTGAGAGTTGGACTCTGCCAGGGCTGCCCTTTGTCACCGATTCTGTTCATAACTTTTATGGACAGAATTTCTAGACGCAGCCAGGGTATTGAAGGGGTCTGGTTTGGTGGACTCAGGATTGGGTCACTGCTTTTTGCAGATGATGTTGTCCTGTTTGCTTCATCAGGCCGTGATCTTCAGCTCTCTCTGGAGCGGTTCGCAGCTGAGTGTGAAGCGGCTGGGATGAGAATCAGCACCTCCAAATCCGAGACCATGGTCCTCAGCCGGAAAAGGGTGGAGTACCCTCTCAGGGTTGGGGGCGAGATCCTGCCCCAAGTGGAGGAGTTTAAGTATCTCGGGGTCTTGTTCACGAGTGAGGGAAGAATGGATCGTGAGATCGACAGGAGGATCGGTGCGGCATCCGCAGTGATGCGGGCTCTGCATCGGTCTGTCGTAGTGAAAAAAGAGCTGAGCCGTAAGGCAAAGCTCTCAATTTACCAGTCGATCTACGCTCCTACCCTCACCTATGGTCATGAGCTATGGGTAGTGACTGAAAGAACGAGATCGCGAATACAAGCGGCTGAAATGAGTTTCCTCCGCAGGGTGTCTGGGCTTTCCCTTAAAGATAGGGTGAGGAGCTCAGTCATCCGGGAGGGACTCAGAGTAGAGCCGCTGCTCCTCCGCATCGAGAGGAGTCAGATGAGGTGGCTCGGGCATCTGATCAGGATGCCTCCTGGACGCCTCCCTGGTGAGGTGTTCCAGGCACGTCCAACCGGGAGGAGACCCCGGGGAAGACCCAGGACACGCTGGAGGGACTATGTCTCCCGGCTGGCCTGGGAACGCCTTGGGATTCTCCCGGAAGAGCTGGAAGAAGTGGCCGGGGAGAGGGAAGTCTGGGCTTCTCTCCTTAAGCTGCTACCCCCGCGACCCGACCTTGGATAAGCGGAAGAGGATGGATGGATGGATGGATGGATGGGTATGAGTGGTGCGGCACTAGTGACAGGTTGGGAGCACATCCACGTCAGGCCTGCTGTTAGGACGCTGTGCGTACCCCCGTCATAAATGCAAGTGTATCCCTAGACACTACACGGGGTGTCACAGACACATGTGTGATGTAAATCAAAATATCATGGCAGCCATGATATAAAACATGAAGACATACATCTCATTGTGTCTAAACTTTGATTTACTTAAAGGAATGACCCTTGAGATTTAGATCTTGAGCAAACACACATTTTAGGATTCTGGTTTTGAACATTTCTGTCAAGAATTTATGTTTTTTTGCTGTAAGGAATTTTTATTCCCAAATTTGACACATCTCAACTAGCAAAATGTATTCTGGCTTCACTTGGGCTGATTTCTCCAAGCCAGATCCTGAATCAGTAGTGCTCAGTCTGAGTCTACTTGGAATGACATGCCTGGCTCTGGCCTGAATGAGATGATCACTCGACAAAACTGCCAGTCAATGAGGATTAAATAATCAAGAATGAGAAACAATATCACCATAGTAGTCAATTAAAATGGTACATAAAAATGAATTGGTTTCAGGTCTTTACAAAGGTCTTACTTTAGACACCATTGTATTTTTCAGCTAGATCAAGATGATAATGATGAAGAATCGACTAATTATATTTTGAGAAAATCAGTTATAACTATAGACACAAAACAACAGCCTTCTGCTAGCAATCTCTGTAAACTTCTGCCAGTCTGTTTGAATCATCAAAGACATTGCAACCTCCACCTCTCATTACTTTCTCAGCAGGTGAATGATTCCAATATCTTACCATTATCATTTGTGTGTGCGTACTAACTGACATGCATGCAAGCAAACAATTCCATTTTTCAGGTAATTCTTCCTGAACTTAATTTACTTATGACTCTTACAACCTGCATGCTGACTTTCTCCAAGCTGGTAACTGCCGGAACAAATTGAACATTCCTCCTTATGCAATCACAGAGTAGTGCCAGGATGTCAGCAATTTTACTCCTGGGGTGCACATGTGGTTCTGTTAGCTACCAGTATCCATGCATTCGTAGAGCTCAGTATTACCCAAAGCACGACTTCTTGCTGCTATTCAGCCATTTCTTCTTGAATCCTTCAACTCTACATATCACTCAGGTAACATATAACTAATTATAAAAGAATGGTAAATCTATAAATAGTTATAACCCTCAGCAAACTATATCTCTTGTGACGAAACTTGTCACAGAAGGGACATCACAACAAGGTCATTCTAAATGAATTAGGCAGTTGTGAAAGGGCTGACAGCCTCACATGAGATCTTCAGAAATGACACAGAGAGCTACAGTCATGACAGAACTGGTCCAGTACATGATGGTGTTGAAAGGCAGAGGCTGCTACGCTATGGGTATGTATCTAGTATAGAGCCTCATAAATGTAATGGGCACTGCAAGAGAGAGAAATACCTATAATTCCGGAATATAAAATGTAATGTTCTGTCTTGACACTAAAGGTCAAGTGACCCAACAGAGGCCACAGATGAATGTGCCTCTAATTACAGAGACAGAGGCAATGAAGAAGGGTCAAATGGGGTCATGACCCCATGGCCATTAGGTGGCAGCAAGGATTTTCTCCTTCCAAAGAGAGGGAAAATACAGTATCTTTGGATACAGACATGAAGAGACTAGAAGAGGACCAAACACCTCCTGGATACCAGGGGAAGGCTAGCAGAGCTCAGATCTGGGACAACTGGAAATCGGTTCGACAAGACAGTCCTGGAAACCTAGTCCATTAATGACAACAGAGAGTACAGAGTTACTGGTATGGGTTTAAGTGAGTGTCTCTATATCCAATGTAGAGCTGGCCTTGACATAAGAAATTATTCTTGCGTTTGGAAAGAAGAGTACAGTTAACAATTGATGTAAAGCCAGACAGTAAATGGAGTCTAGAGAGTTGAGGCAAAATGGCAATGACAGAAAGAAGAGAGCTAGAGAGCACGAGAGAGGTTAGATGGAAGAGTGCTTTGCTGGTACTGGAGAAGTGGTCAAGTAGTTGAGCTACTTCTCCATACAGAGAGAGGGGATGAAGACATGTAGAAACTAGGCGTGCTAGGAAAGCTATTGATTTCATTTATCCAGTTGTCTGAATACTTTGTGTTGTCCTTTTATGAACCTCCATCCCCTCCCCATGTATGTTTCAGAAAATAAAATCACAATACGAACATCATACCTAAAGTAATGAACTTGAATTACCACCACATTAAAAAATTAAAATACACAGTATCATAACTAAAAGATCCATCTGTTGTCTCAAGTTTAATTGAAAAATTAAGTCACCTGCCTCAGTTAAGTGTTTTCAGTTCAGTATTAGAAAATGGCTGAATAGGACATGTCATTTCAACATCATGCAATGGCTGATTTTCTTGTGAAGTAGGAAATCAGCTCCTTAATCTGATATTTCTTCATGACTTTAAGGTGCAAATGAACATGCCTATCTGGATGTTAGCTGCATCGGTTCTGTAATATGGAGCTAAAAGCATAGCAAAATGGGGTGTGATGCCCCTAAAAGGGTCAAAAATGCAGGCCAGAACTTTTACTGACTAGCCAGGAAGAGGCTCAGCCCTGACCAATTGCTCCTCAACCACTTCTTGCAGGCTTCAGCCTGTAATGGCTCACAATTAGAGCACTTTTAATGTTCAAAATGCCAAACATATCAGAAATGCCCTTTTGTGGGGGACCATAATAGCTCTGTAGACATCCCAAAACAATGAATCTTGATTAATAAGATTTTTTATTCAAAAAGTTGGAAAATATTTTGAAAAAGTGCTCAAATGAATGACAGAGTAGTTGCCTAAAAGGCAGTCCACAAAGAACAAGTCCCAAAACATAATCCATATTCAGAAGCCAGAGCAAAAAATAATTAGAAATCCAATAAATTCACAAGAAAAAGGAACTCTTGCTATTGACTCCAAACAACTTCAATGCATCACTACCTGAGATTATTTTCTCCAGGTCTTAAATAGCCAGAGGGAGGTCTCAGGAGTGGCATTGTCAGTGTAGTTGCCATTTCTAGGTTCCCACAGTCGACCAGCTAATTAGTTGGCAAGGCAGGATCTAGCATGAGTGAAACGCATAACAAAAAATCTCTCAGTCCAAAAGGTTTGTTTTAAAAAGTTCAGTAAATATTTAAAAAGAAACAAATCACAAAAATTCAGAAGAATGTTATAACACACGCAGAATAAAAGGCAAAAAAGGTTTAATTACAAAGGTAGCTTTCTTGTTTTAAACTTCAATTACTTTCTACACTTAAAGGTTGCGTTATTTCTCAATGGCAAACTTACATAGGCTTCTCTTAGTCTGTAGTCAGAGGGACAAGAAATAATTAGAATATTCAATCTATAATTTAGATTGTGGAGCTTATAGTAGAACCTCCCATTGACTATACATTACTATACATAACTAAGAAAATACTTATATCAATATACTGTAACATAATCTAAATAAATAACAAATGGCTCTTACAGTCATGGTGACCTCATCTCTTGTGGTACCAACCACAGAGCTCGCGGAACATAAGCAAATTTAAAGTTACAATAAACAATTACAGTATAACAAATGAAATAAAAGAATAATAACATAAAAATGGAAAATAATAATTCAAACATAACATCTCTCTAGGCGGCACGGTGGCGCAGTGGTAGCGCTGCTGCCTCGCAGTTAGGAGAGCCAGGTTCGCTTCCCGGGTCCTCCCTGTGTGGAGTTTGCATGCTCTCCCTGTGTCTGCGTGGGTTTCCTCTGGGCGCTCCGGTTTCCTCCCACAGTCCAAAGACTTGCAGGTTAGGTAGATTGGCGATTCTAAATTGGCCCTAGTGTGTGCTTGGTGTGTGGGTGTATTTGTGTGTGTCCTGCAGTGGGTTGGCACCCTGCCCGGGATTGGTTCCTGCCTTGTTGGCTGGTATTGGCTCCAGCAGACCCCCGTGACCCTTTGTTCGGATTCAGCGGGTTGGAAAATGGATGGATGGATATCTCTCTATTATAATAAAAAAAATCCTCAAACGATATGAGACTTTTTAGCCTGGGATGAGACGTTACTTTTTCAGAGAGATACTTTCACATCCAGCGAGACGAGACTTTGTGCCAAGAGATTTAACCACACCTGGGGCAGGGAATAAAAGACAAAGAGTAGATGCAGAGCAGGTTAGAGATAATGAAAGGACTAAAATTTAAAAGTCTCAAAAAATGATATTAAAGATCATATTAGCTCAAACAAATTATTACTCAGTGAAATAACGGAACAGTGAAAAGAGATCAAATATACTGCTCGGATTTAAACTTTAAGTCTGAGACTTGTACATCGTCTAATTCATGTTGCCATCAGGGAAAAGTAGTGTTTCTTCCCAATGAAGAGGTGTATCTGCGAGAATTAAAAGATTTGTTGTTTGGTGAAAGTGAAATCCACATATGCAAGCGGCAAAGACGTGAAGTGGCTGGGGTGTAGCGCAGGCTGGGAGGGTTGGCGAGCAAAGTGAGCGGGGGGGGCGAAGCCCCCTAGTTAATAATAAAATAACAAATATATACAAGATAAAACCCTGGCTCTAAAACAAGAGTCAAAAAATTGGTAAAGCTCTTCAAAGTTGGGAAAACAGACAGAGCTGACCAGCCCAGGAGTGGTCGTCTGCTAACTACCACTGTCAAGACCAAGAAAGAAAGAAATTGAGGAGCTCATGAGAAAGAACTAAGAAAGGAGGCCATCCAGGCATAAGACTGTTGCTTTTTACTCACGGCTTGAAGAGGGTCCTTCTGCAAGTTGCTCTTCAAACTTACACAATTTTAGGAAAATGCATCAATCAGATGAGGATTGTGCCCAAGAGTAAGCAGAGATATGTAAATTTAACTGACATGTAGTCATTTCCTATTCTTAGCAACACTGAATTGTAAAAGTAATGCACTCATTGTTTTTGATACAACTTTTATATTTAATACTTTTGACCACTTTGGCATTATTCAGGATAAGGAGAAACACCAAGACTAAATCTACTCATTTTAAACTGTATATAATAGTGGTTGTGGGTTTACAGGTAATACTAGATATTCCTAAAAAGCTCAAGGTAAAAAATAAATGAATAAATAATAAAATAAATAGTTGAAACTAAATTTTAAGACTAATTGACTAAAAATATTAACTTATATGAACAAAAATTTGATAGCATTCATTTTCTTCAAGAAACCACGTTGTGGGTGTTTACCATATCAGTTTAACCAGTGACATAAAACGGACCCCCATTTAAGTGAAGGTGGGTGGGTGTGTGTATGATTTTACTCAGGTGCTACACCTTGAGCCTGTTCATGTCTTGCACCCAAGTCCAGGTTCCCAGCAGCTCTATATGTAATTTCACTCAATGGATGGATAGACAGACATTTACAGTGTCAGGTTTTAGCTTTATACAAATCAGTTTGTTTGCATTTATAATACATGAAGTAAAGTAGCTGCCAAAAAGTCAAAGAAATGCATTTTAATCTTTTTTTTTTTCCCCGTAAACCTCAGTGGTATTTAATGGTATTCAGAAAAAGCCAGCAAAGTCTTTGAGCCTTTACAGCATGAAGCACACACATTTAAATGTCATGACTGTGTATTAGCATCATAAAAGCAAGACACAAAAGACTTTTGCTAGGAATTAACTTAAGCAAAATTGTTTTTATAATAAAAAAATAATCAGCAGCTTTGTGGTAATATTAATAAACAAAAGTATGATACAGCACATCAAAGCTAAAATTTCAGAAATAGATTCAGCAAATGATCTTAAAGCAGTTTTTCACAAGCAGTTATTGAGACTCATATATTAAACAAAAATGTTTCATAATGGGCCCAATCGGCTCAGTAACTGTGTCACTTAAAGCAGTTGCCATTGACTCCTCACACAATGAAGCTGCAAGGATAATGAGACTGCTATTTTCAGCTTTGCTCAACACAGAATGAAATCAGTGGTCCTACTATTATTTGGCATGGACAGCATCCATGCTTTTGCTATTATGAGGTCAGCTCCTTTAAACTGTAATAACTTAATCACCACACATTTTAAATCCATTTCAAATGTGCAGTAATTAAGCATTTAGCTATAATCCTGATTGAGGCAATTAGTATTGTGGGCAGCTACAAAGTTTTTAAAGAAAATAAAACTCAGTATGACATTTTTGTTTGACAAGAATGGATTTCTAAAACAGTCAAGTGATCATATTATGATGATGTGATTAAGAGGAACAGCAAGGCATTAATTAGTCAGATAAATTAATCATGTATTAAGAAAGTAAATGACCTAAATTATCCAGATACTTGTTATTGAGGGGGTGGTAGAGTGAGACAAGATGCAAGATTTTAGGAAAGCAATGTACATCTACCAAAATGTACAAAATACAAGGAGCATGGATTTTATTATTTGATTGTTAAAAAAATAAACAGTTAATTTAATTATGATGATGATCTTATGCAGGCTTTGACTAGTCAATCTATTCATCTATCAATGATGACAGTTAAGGCATTTCAAGGTCATGGAGCAACACCCTATTACTGGACAATTCTGCAGAAGGAATGAAGCAACAGATGCATGGACAGAATGTGCAAACATCACAAAGGCCAAATGAATTCTGTCTGTGTGCATGCATGACATATCTGTATTATGCCTAACTCTTATCCAGATAAACCAAGCACAATCAATACTGCCATAGATAGATAGATAGATAGATAGATAGACATGAAAGGCACTATATAAATAGTAGATAGATAGATAGATAGAACTTTGTTTGTCCCCAGGGGATCCTGCTCATTATGACGTCTCATTCTTTAATTAGTCACACTTCACAGAAGAAAATTATATTTCAACACAGTGGGCATACAAGAGTTGCTCTCCATGGTGCTTGTTGTGTTGCTTTCCTATATGAATCTAAATTTAATTTTGTATAGTTTGAGTGTTACATACATGGCAAAAAATTTACCAGTCGCTGCAGTTTTATGATAAATTCGGTGGCCCCTTCAGAGATTTTTCTGCTGATGCACTCCTGATCATTGTAGGTGAACGTGTACATCATATGTGTTTTTGGTAAATTTTAGTGCGGGTGGAGATACTTTCAAAAACAATGTGAAAACGCCAGCTTGAACAAAGATTGTTTTAGTTTAAAAATACCATCTAGAAACGAGAACATAGGAGTATGGATGTAGCTTTAGAATCTGGAAATGCTAGAACTGTATTTTTTCATTTAACTCAATGCAATCTATTATTTTAATGGAGGTAACTGTAAAACATCCCTTTTTGAAGCAATTAAACAATTCAGGAAATGTAAACATCATAAGCCGATGATTATTCTAAACATTCTTAATAAGTTTTAAAATACATTGAACTGTGGAAGAAATTGAATTTGCTGTTGAGAAGAAACATGTGCATTCATTTATACCCTATCCATCGTTACTCTAATGTACTCAACTAAAATGCATAGTGTGTCTAGTTTTGTCCAGTGACTACTGATATTGGTTTTGCTATTTATAAATTTGGACCATAGAACCCAAATGTGCTGTTAGCAGGAGTGATCACAGTATGATGAACTAGTCCTGTGAGCCCACTGTTTAATACTGTGAATTCCCCACTTAACTATGTAAGCTGCTCTCAAAATTTCAAGCACTTGCAGAAGTGCCATTAATGTTATAGAAGAGATACAAATCCGTTTTGAGGTAGGGCTGCACATACATCACAGCTGTTTCTGTTTCTTTTTACTCTTTTCAATTCATTTTCAGAAAAACTTCCAGGGAAGTGACCATCAAATCTCTCTGGTGGTTTCCACCTACTTGAAATGCAAAGCTCAATATTTAAATAAAAAGTATCAATCATTCACCAGCATTTACACTTCACTTCAGAAACCACAGCATTCAGCAGAAGATAGCACTAGAAGCAAGCTCCACATGAAAAAATCTTCCATTAAAAAGAAGGCCACTTCTACTTTGTGACCAGCCCAGTAGCCATTCCCGAAAGGACACTTTCAGTTTGGCATTAAACACTCTCTCACTTTAGAGGTTTCTAAGAAGCTCCAGTTTTGTAAAACACACACCTCTTATTTGGCCCCAATCATTCCCTCCTCACTGGCCATATACGGCATGTAGCATGTACAAAAGAAATCCCGCCATTGTTGTAACCAAGACATGCAGGCATGAATCCTGCAAGGCTGTTGTCACCCAGGAGGTACTACATATAGATACATAACACTGGAGTTTGCCCTCAGAGTGTCTTTTAATTCCTCGGGGTGTTTTGTTGTCGTTTCTAGATCAGATATAGGCAAAAATGAAGTGCTAATTGTATAAAAACACAACAGGTTGATATGGGAGTAAAGGTTAAGGGAAGGACGTTTTCCGTCATTTAGTATCATTAGGAAACCATATAAGTCATTTAAACAAATGTCTTTTGGCCCAAGCATAATTTAAATTAGGATTAATCAGGAAATGAATACATTTCAATTTCAGAACAGCAAGACTTATAAAGAGCATCATTCCATAAGTCCTCATCACACTTTCCATTTTTTAAAGGAACTGTAGTTATTGTGCTTATTGTATACATGATTAATTTTGACCAAAAATAGGATTTTTTTAAAAGCAGAGTAGCATTGTTGCCACAGAACTAGATTCTAAATTCCAAAATTGCTAGCTCAAACCCCACTCACTGTCTGACCCTAAGTGAGTCACACCACCTGCCTATGCTCCTTTTGTAAGATAGTGTATATACAGTACATGTAACCTTAAGTAATGGAGCTTGATCTTGTATAGTAAGTGACTTTGGATAAAGGGTTCATCCATCCATTTTCCAACCCGCTGAATCCGAACACAGGGTCACGGGGGTCTGCTGGAGCCAATCCCAGCCAACACAGGGCGCAAGGCAGGAACTAATCCCGGGCAGGGCGCCAACCCACCGCAGGACACACACATCCACACCCACACACCAAGCACACACTAGGGACAATTTAGAATCGCCAATCCACCTAACCTGCATGTCTTTGGGAGGAAGAGAACCTGGGTCTCCTAACTGCGAGGCAGCAGTGCTACCACTGCACCACCGTGCCGCCCAGGGTTCATCCAAATAAATAAAATAATATTAGAGTTTAATAGTCTGCATTAAATAAAAAGGGAAAAAAGCAGAGAAAAAGAAGGACAGCGCAAATAGTATTACCAGGGGCAAGGAGGCATAGGAGTTAGTTCTGCTACCTCACATCTTCACAAGACTGAATTTAAATCTTGACCGTTTTGTCTGTGGTGTTTATGCATTCAGTCTGAGTCTGTCTTTGTGTGTGTGTGTGTTGTTGTTTTTTTGTCTCCCACATCCTAAAGATAACTAAGAGGTATGAGCTATGAGGAGAGAGTGAAGGAGCTGAACATTTTCAGTTTGAGCAAAAAAGGGTGAACAGGAGACATGATTGAAATGTGTAGCATTATGAAGGGAATAAGTACAGTGGAGTCCAGCTGCTACTTAAAAATACATTCAAGAACATTATGACAAAAATGGTATGGACAATGGCTGGCCAGTCATCCCGGCCAATACCCCCAGGCCGCCAGGTGGAGCCCTCCCTGCAGCATGGAGGTGCCCCGAATGCCAGCAGGGAATTATGGACATTGGAGTTTTCATCCACAGCCCTACTGAATACCACAGGGGCCCCTAGAAGGTTCTGCAGGGAGGAACAGTGAGACTTTTACGTACAACCCGGAAGTCCGTCCTAGTCACAGACCGACGTACTTCCGGGATGAAGAAAAGAGGACTTTTTATCTAACCCGGAAGTGATGGAGAATCATGGACTGACGGATGAAGCACTTCCTGGTTAAGCAGTATAAAGGACTGTGGGAAACCCCAGACAAATGAACTGAGTCAGGAGGAAGGGTGGCAAAGTGTCTGGGAGTAGGAGGATTGATTTGTTTATTGATTATTGGTATTGTTTATTGTATGAATATAGGGGAGTATAGGGTGCTTTGGGCACTGTATATTAATAATAAATCCAAACTTTGGACTTATACCTGGTGTCTGGCGTCTAGTCTGAGGGTTCAAGGGAGTGACAGCACCCCCTATCTGTCACAATGGAAATTTGTTGTAGTTAGAAGGCTTTTCTTTAGACACACAAGATAAATCACAAGTAACTTGATGTTATTTTAGAGAATCTAAGTGAATGGGATTGGTGAGCTTGTTGGGCTGAATAGCCCGTTCCTCTCTTAACTGTTCTAATGTCCTAATCCAGTTTAGGGCAGTGATGGCTAGTGAAAACCCTGCCACACCAAGTGCCAAACCTCGCCTTACTCAAAGCCCATTAGGATCAGTTTACGATCACCAGTTAATAACTCACAATCTTCTCTGGGATGTGAAAGGAAAACTGGAGATCAACATAACAAAAACACAAAAATTACACACAGAAAAAATGAATGCAGGATTCAAACCAAGAACCACAGAGGTGTAAGGCAACAGTACTAAACACTACACTACACCAGAAAGAATAAGACACTCTGCAAGTAATTAAAGAATGAAAAATGACCCAATGAACAGAATGTATCATGGAAAACAAATCAGTGATATATAATGAGACCAAATGATATTAATTAATTATAATAGAAAAACACAGCAAAGGTAAATGTTTTCAATGAAGAGATAAATGTAGACGAAGAGGGAAATTTAGGTGAATTGCTTTTTTTGACAACAGTAGAGGGAGATCAAGAAAATTAGGAAATAGTAGCAAGTGGAGGTTGACAGTATGTGTCTTCTAATTTAAGAAAAAACAGTAGAATGTCAGGTCTGAAACTAGAATGCACAAGGATGTGTGAAAAATATGGATAAGAACAAACAGAAGAAGATAAATGACTGCAAAACAAGTAATGAAAATAAAAACTCTGACCAGGAAAGGGAAAATGATCTCACAGGTGTTTCTACCAAGTACTGAAGGATTGAGATAAGTGTTTGCTTTCATTATTTATAGATTCTTAAATCTGAATTTGCATGATTTGTAAAAGTTAATTTAGGAAAATGATACAGATTGCACTTTTAGAAGGCAGAAGACAACCCAGGGACTTCCATTAGAATTTACCTTTCAAGCCCACCATTGTTTTCTACACACTTGATTTAATTGATGGGTCTCATGACAAATGATGCTGAAAAAGGCCATCATAAATCTAAATGGTCACCGAATGTACAAGCTCAATAAAAGCCCCTTTTAGATGTGTGCATGATTTACACACAATACCTTGAGACACATTACCAAATAACAAATATTTCAGTAATATTTATCATAAAAAGCCTTTGAGATGATAAGGAACGATAGACCTTTAAGGCAGCTTATAGATAAACCTGATGTTCTTTTTTCTTTTTAGTATTTTCTTTATCTGGGGAAAGTAGATTTACAGTATTAGCACAACAAAATATCTCCTATTACTGACCAATTTACTAAGCACCTTTACTAAAAGAAAGAAATAAATTATATGCAATACATAAAAATATGAACAAAGCTCCTCTAAACAAACTCTGGAGTCATTTACAGCAACAGTTTTATACTGTATATAGATAGATAGATAGATAGATAGAGCTTGTGTTTTCCACACACAAGTGCCCACTACAAGGCCTTTTCACTCACATAATCTTTGCCTACCGTTAATAGGGGCTACCAACTATTTATAAAAAGGCACCACATCCAATAATAATAATAATAATTCATTACATTTATATAGCACTTTTCTCAGTACTCAAAGCACTATCCACACAGGGAGGAACTGGGAAGCGAACCGAAAATCTTCCACAGTCTCCTTACTGCAAAGCAGCAGCACTACCGCTGCACCACCTTCTTTTCCTTATGGTGACAGAACTCACAGGCATACCTTAATTATGGTAATACATTAAAATTAAACAAATGTAGATTTGCTTGTTTCCTGATTGAAATGTGCTCAGTTTCTAATAAAAAACTCGCAGTCAGATATAATCAGGGTGCAGTAGGTTGCAAGGCTTGCAAAATGTTAACAAGGATGAAGCTGGCATCTGGTATGTAAACAACTGTAATATATCTTAATCTTGAAAGTTGCTTTGGGTAAAGGCATTTGCCAAATACTTAATTATTAAAAACAGTGATAATAATATTGAAAAGGGGACAGCAAGTTTTGTCACTATGAAAGGCTCCTGGGATTGAAAAGTTCTGTGGACATCAGATGTGGGTGGCCATACAGGGGTGGTACAAAGCTGGCACCACTTCCTCTGGCCAACAAAATTACACAGTTTGGGACAATCAGCCTACTGCTGCCCAGTACAGGCAGCCCAAAGATGAAAGATCAGATTGCAGGGGTCAATGGATTCAGAAGGTCCTCAAACTTGGTGACACACAGACCCTAAAAACTGGTTCTGAGGCTTACCACCAGTTAGACAGTGTTAAAATGCCAGAAGGGGAACTGAGAGAAATGAGGGAAGAAAAGTCCAAAAAGAGACAGATAGAGAGAGCAGTTGAGAAGGAGTATGCTGTTTGTGAGATTAGATTGGTGAGAAAGTATGTGAGCCACAGTGCACAAAAAATGACAGAAAAAATATTCAGGCAGAGTGAAGCTGTAGGATTTTGTTTTGTGTTTGTTGGCCTTTGTTCTCGTATTTCCTCTACAATTAATCCTCCTGCTTAAAATTCAGTTCACAATTAAAATTATTTCTTGGTATTTTGGACAACAGTGGGAAAAAAAGATACAATGACAGCTATTACTGTGGGGCTGACAAAAATGTCAAATAATTAGAAATAAGAAGAAACCTCTAGTGTATAAGTACGGTGTTACTACATTATGTCTGAGCAACACTCTTAGACAGATAGATTGATTAATGAAATGCTAAGTTTTTTTCTGTGAAATTATTTTAATGTCCAGCTATACTTGTAACTAGTGAAGTATAACAATTAAATGGTATAATGATTTCTAATATTTATTTCAGTCTATATAGTTACACTGCTATAACAAGAGTTAAATTCCTTAAAAGTATTACTTTCATTATTATTGGGTCACGATTGGTGTCACACTGGTGTGAAAAATATGTGATTATGTAGTATTACTGTATACGTTTCTGGGCTGTTTTTCAAAATAATCCTAGGACAAAAAAGAAAGGGTATCAGGAAAGCTGGCCTCCACGTCACCTTTAGCTTAATTACTTTGTGGAGCTCTTATTATCTCTTATTCTTCTTCTTCTTCTTCCTCTTCATCTTTTCCCAGTTTTTTGTGGGGCCTCTTACTATATGTGATCCAAATGGTGCTTGACTTTACAACTTACTGAAATCTAACCAATCTAATGTAACCATTCTGCCACTTTCTTTGAGACCAGGCACTAACTATTGTATTCAAGTGCACATGGGAGAAAATCTCAGGGCTCATCAAAGAGAAATTTCACCCCAAGACAAGGGTTGGCACTGTCTTTTAATGCCTCTCTTCTTCCTATATCTACAGGTCAAAAGAACTCTGATGTCACTTCCAGTTTGGTCCCCTGCCTCTTCCTGCCTCTCTGTATTACAACCACCTCCACCGTCATCTTGCTTCTGTTCAGTTTTGGACTCATGTCCTAAAAGATCTTATCATGATTGTTGTTAATTCACGTTTATTTTGCCAACAATTATGATCTTTTGTGTCTTGCTGTTACAATGTACTGTATGTGTGTGGGTATATATATATATATATATATATATATATATATATATATATATATA
>JANRMT010062792.1:931851-1019610 GCA_026402145.1 Polypterus bichir lapradei | reverse complement strand
GACACCTCCATGCTACAAGTACTGGGGGAGAGAGCAAACCAAGAGCATTACCTCCCCCACAGTGCTAGGTGGCAGCCCCCTTGAATTGCAGCGGTGCCTCGGACTCCCACAGGGCTCCATGGGAGCTGGAGGTTGATACAAGCCTGTTGGGTTCCATGGGCGCCGCCTGGGGGTGCTGAAGCTTTTGTTGAGCCCTTATTTGCAGCTCTTCCGCTACACCCGGGTGCCTTATAAAAGGAGCAGGCAGCCACTACTCCGAGTTGGTTGGAAAGGAATGAAGCTTGCCAAGAGGAGTGGAGGTGGACGGAGAAGAGAAGAAAAGTGTGTTTTGGGTTTTGTGCTGTGCTTGTGACTGTGTTGTGTATGTGGGAAACGGGGGAAGAATAAAAAAATAAAAATGTGTACCCTGCACTTGTGTACCAATCTTTTAACTATTATTTTTTCTGCCAAATACTTAAGCAGACCAGTTTATTTACACCAGTCAGCTTAAGGGATGGTCTGTTTTATTAACAACAAATGTAGAAACAGAAAACAAAAATTCACAAGGGATAGTAGTGGCTGAGAATGATAAATATTTTCTAGCTAACCTAACTAGAACTGTAGCTTCCACTACCGTAAAGGATCCAAGTCAATGTCAATTTGTTGCTCAAGTGTATCACTAAACAAATGTCTTTGAAGAGGAGGAGTGAGGTATCAGTTGCTCATCTTCAGAGTCTCATGACAGTTTTTGCATTAACATTTTCTTTCGGGGTGGTTCTTTTGGAGTGTGTAGTTCATTATTATATTGGTCAGAATTGTCCATGAGAAACTGCAGGTCTTGCCACAGCACCTTTTTTCTGTGCTTTTTCATCGAAGATTTTTGAAGTTCAGGTAAGGTTAAGGTTCATTTTGTGTTGTTTGAGATTGGTTAAAATGTATCTTTGATATGTATGATGCTAGCAGGATCATTACCAGATACTGTCATTCACCTGACTTCAAGGTGGGAGAGGGTTGGAAGAATTGTTCAACATGAAATATATTGCTCTCTGCCCAATAATTCTGTACTGCAGTAATATGGATTGAGAACCATTTGTAGGAGATACAGTTTCACCCACTTTGTCTCTGTTGTTTGACCATCTTCAGGGATGAATTTCAATGTGTTGGAACATCCTGAATTAATATCTCCTGTCATTGATACAGTTGTACCTGCTGAGTTTTCAACTCAGGACTGTGTTTAGAGTGTCCCACAACTTGTTTTCAGACAGCTGAAGGCTGTGTGCGGCACAGTCCATGTTATGAAATTGCAACATTCCTACAGAAATTGTCACATTACATGCATTGTTCATCTCAAATGTCATCACTTTCTCTTAAACTCTTCATGATCTCACGACTGACAAAAAGTGTTTTGCATAGTTTTCCAAATAGTGTCATTCTTCAATATGTGTAGCGAAGAGTGCACATGAGTGAAAAATCCAGTCTTGATGGAAATGACAAATAATGCCAAGGTAGCTGTCATAGCCTGACTGGTCTTCTCTCTCTTTTGTTTGCACAAATCATCAGTACAATTGTTAATAACTGACCTGAAAGGCAAAGTATACAACTAATTTCCACTGATGACACGAATAATGTCTTGTAGGCCTTTATCAGTGACAATGTTGATTGGTTGACTATTCTCAGCAACTCATCTTTTGACGCAGTTAGTAATGTTTTTTTATTTCCCTTGATCCATTGCTATCTCCTGAAATTCAACCAATGTAGTCGGCTGGAAATAAACTTTCCATCCAAAATAGTTTTTTCCACCTTTCATTCCTTTTTAATTTGTGATATAAAATAAAATAAACCAAAGTCGCAGTATCCTGTTTATGAAAGAACAATTAGAAACAAAACATAAAGAGATTTAGCGAAGCTGACCACAGAGACTAGGTGCTATTATAGACTTGGATTCATTTGGTGCTGCTACATTAAAGGAATACTTCATCCACCTAAAAATGATATTTTCTGTCACGCTTGGGTCAAATAATTGCACAGAAACACAGGAGATTGTAGAGACAGGAACTTTATTCAAACACTTCAAACAAACATGTCTCTTTCAGTAAAATTAGTAAGTAAAATGAGTTCAGTATGCAGTTAGTTCTCGATTAAAGAATAGACAAACATCATAGGGGAGCACAACAGGAGCGGGACCCCCAACAGGAGGAGAGCATGTCTGGGGGAGGAGAGAGAAACAAAGCAATCCGTCAAAAAGGACAGGTGCTGATCATACTTTTAAGTAAGCATAGCGCAAGTATGCCCAGCAAGTAAGGGAGCAATGAGAAGGTAGTCTATCAGCATTTTTTAAGAGGGTTTTTTTGAGGAGAATCCGTGTCTCCTAGGTGTGCGTTCATCCCCCCGCTCACATTTCTTTAAATATTACTTATCCCTTGTAGTTTGTAGTGATGACCGAGATCACATAGGATAGCCGTGTAAAATGCCGGACAGCAGCAAACAATATCAAAAAGCCCATTGAGAACAGGACTTTAAAGAAAGAACTTCACATAGAGGAAAGCGGGTCACATGGAGCTGTGTTGCTGACCTGACACACCATGTGATTCATTGGTCAAGAGTTCTGTTTTCAATTTAAAAGAGCAACAATCATTAACTTTGCTTTGTCTCATCTGCATGAAAATAGAAGATTAAAATTTTTTCTTGCCCATCACCACAAACTACTTTTTAAAACAAAATATCATTTTTGTGTGGACTATTCCTTTAACAACATGTGAAGTGCAGTCAAATTAACCAGATTTAATTAATGCATTTAGGTGTTGTATTAAAAAATGTAAACGTAAATGTGTTTAACGCATTAACTGCATGTGTTAAAGGTGATTAATCAGACGTGCTATCTCCATTTTGTTTTTGTTTTCTACTAAATGTCTTTAAAACCTAGTATTAATGACTATTACTGTATAACCCTGCTCCTCCACCAGATATATATTTTTTTCCCATTTTCAATTCAAAGAATGAAACAAGGGAGAATTTTTCAATTCAAATGGGTCCAAAGAAGTTATGGATCTAGTAATGGATCTATCATCCCATTATATAAAAAGGGTGACAGGGCAGATCCAAGCAACTATAGGCCAGTAAGCTTAACATGCATCACAGGAAAATTAATGGAAGGAATTATTAAGGATAAGATTGAGCAACACATGGCAAGGACAGGAGTTATTCTGAAGAGTCAGCATGGGTTCAGAAGAGGGAGGTCGTGTTTTACTAACATGTTGGAATTCTATGAGGTTGCAACAAAAGCATACGATCAAAGTGGAGCTTATATTATTTATCTGGACTTTCAGAAAGCATTTGATAAGGTGCCACATGAGAGGTTGGGCATCAAGTTAAAAGAAGTGGGAGTTCAGGGTGATGTTTTTAGATGGGTGCAGAATTGGCTCAGACACAGGAAGCAGAGGGTGATGGTGCGAGGAACCTCATCAGAACTGGCCGATGGTAAGAGTGGTGTTCCACAGTGGTCAGTACTAGGGCCGCTGCTATTTTTAATATATATAAATGATTTAGATAGGAATATAAGTAACAAGCTGGTCAAGTTTGCAGATGATACCAAGATAGGTGGATTAGCAGATAATTTGGAATCCGTTATATCATTACAGAAGGACTTGGATAGCATACAGGCCTGGGCAGATTTGTGGCAGATGAAATTTAATGTCAGTAAATGTAAAGTATTACACATAGGAAGTAAAAATGTTAGGTTTGAATACACAATGGGAGGTCGGAAAATTGAGAGTACACCTTATGAGAAGGATTTAGGAGTCATAGTGGACTCTAAGCTATCAACTTCCCAACAGTGTTCAGAAGCCATTAAGAAGGCTAACAGAACGTTAGGTTATATAGCACGATGTGTGGAGTACAAGTCCAAGGAGGTTTTGCTCAACCTTTATAATGCACTGGTGAGGCCTCATCTTAAGTACTGTGTGCAGTTTTGGTCTCCAGGCTACAAAAAGGACATAGCAGCACTAGAAAAGGTCCAGAGAAGAGTGACTAGGCTGATTCCAGGGCTACAGGGGTTGAATTATGAGGAAAGATTAAAAGAGCTGAGCCATTACAGTTTAAGCAAAAGAAGATTAAGAGGTGACATGATTGAAGTGTTTAAAATTATGAAGGGAATTAGTACAGTAGATCAAGACTTGTATTTTAAAATGAGTTCATCAAGAACACGGGGACACAGTTGGAAACTTGTTAAGGGTAAATTTCACACAAACATTAGAAAGTTTTCTTTACACAAAGAATGATAGACACTTAGAATAAGCTACCAAGTAGTTTGGTAGACAGTAAGACGTTAGGGACTTTCAAAACCCGACTTGATGTTTTCTTGGAGGAAACAAGTGGATAGGACTGGCAAGCTTTGAATGGGCTGAATGGCCTGTTCTCGTCTAGAGTGTTCTAATGTTCTAGTGTAAATTATAATTCAAGCATTTAGAAATGCAACAAAAACACAGTATAACAGGATGCTCATAAATGATTATTAAAAACAGACTGTTAAGTTGAGAAATTATAAATGACACTTAGTGAAAGATATGTTTTTGTTGGTTGTAGTAAAACAAAACTGGTGCATCACCATTAAAGTTGTCCAGCACTTTCATGAAGTAAAAAGGCACCAATACTCAATGGCAGACATTGCTCTCTACTTTTAATGTGTTCCCTCAACTATGGTCAATAAAGGAAAGAAAAGGAATGGTTTTGTAATCCCTATTTAAGGTGGAGCAAATGGTTTCACATCATGCATAAATGATAAAGTACCATTATAAAAAGCACTGGAGTTGCTTAGTCTGGGTCTACCAGCTGAAGAAATACACTTCAGGTAAGATGGGTACTGGCTTAATTCACCCTGCTTTCTAATCTAAACTTCCTTCTGCTATTCATGTTCAGATCTGCTTGGATGGTGTGCATAATTTCTTAAATGCGGCAAAAATGCCCATCTTCCTCTATTGTAAGCTGTCATGCAGGCAGTTGGTTCAGAAATCAAGGCCTTGGAGTGTTCACAGAATACACCATATATCTGGATTCAAGAGGATGAGACTATGTTAGTCTAATATGTAATGAGCTATTATAACCATTGCTGAAATACTAATACATCCCAACCTTAAATGATTCTGAAAGGCATTATACAGTATTTAATGCAAACATGTTTGCAGAGAAACAAAAATCTTTCAATTCATGGTTTTAAGCATTTACATAAGCAGCTTTCTATCACCAAAAAAGTCAAACACAGTATTGTTAGCATTATTTGTTTCTTTTATAATATTTTGCAGTTTTTATATATTTTGTAATTTACCCCCTTGTTTTTTTTTGTATTACTTATTGTTTTGCCATAGACACTTTCCTTATTCTGTGCAATTAGTATTTTCAGGTGTACCCTAAATTGTCCTACTGCATATAATGTATTCCTTCTGCTTGCCTCAGATAGCCAATTACCAGCTTAGGTTATGTGGCTCACCTTAGAGTTTGTAAGTATTCTTATTTTTGACTCTTTCACTCACCTTTTTAGAACTTTAGCCTGTTATTTGGAATTATGTTTGTTTTGGAAATGTACATTTTAAATCTTTCCTAGCAAAGTTTAATGTTGTTGAAATTATTGTAAAACCTGCCTTGTCTATTTAAACTTTTTTTGTACCCTATATAATTGACTTAGTTTACGAAAGTTTTACATTTTCAAAGATTGACCTTTTTTAGCTTTCATTTCAGTCATTAGTTTGAATTTTATTTCTTTGTATGAAAAAGCTGTTATTGTGTTTTTGACTTTATTTTTAACTGTGTGATATACTCACACTGAAAGCCACTGTAGGCAGACAATGACTTGCTATAGGGCATTGCATGGTTGCTAGGAAACAATGTGATAAATTATGATGCAGCAGAGTCAGCAGCTTTGTCTTAGTGATGGGCATTTCAATTCACTTTACTGATTTAATTCTTTCAAACTAGCTGTTTTAAGTGAATCGATTATTGCTGATTCATTTGCAGGATTACAGGCTGCCGCAAATTGGAAGTCGATTGAAGGTCCCCTCTGATTGTGTCACTAAAATGTAATATTACTTTGTGTATATGTAATTAATTATATATTTAACATGATGGTAATTCATATCACAAATTATAAAAACCACAAACCTTGATGACTAATTTAAGTTGCATAATTAAAATAAAATTTGTCACAGAATCACAAGGAAATGAGAATTGAGCAAATCGTTCTTGGGTAATGACTTGTTTGCAAATAAAATGAATGAGAATCGTGAGATTCGTTCATGAATCGAAAAATGACAATTGTGTGACTCGCTCTCGGGTAATGATTCAGTCGAAACTCATGAGAATCAATAAATGATATATGCTCTGTGTTTTCAGTGAACCATAAAAACCGTGTGATATAGTAAAGTTCAAAGCAAGTAATTGTTAGAAATAAGAATGGTATTGCTATAGGTTCAGTTTTGTGTGACTAATTTGTTGAACATACAAAGGGACATAAACATATTAGTTTAATATTAATGTTGATATATTCTGTCTAAAACAGTTCCAATAATGAATTGTACAAAACAAACACCTAACACATTGTAATATAAAGGTGTTGTTACTATATTGTACTTGTATGATGAATGAGAGGATGACCAATGACAGAGTTTTCATTCTCTGATGATGATCTAGTTCTAACATGCACTTTGAACATCTAAAGAAAAGAGGCAGATGGCATCACACATGCATTTTAGTTTTCAAGGTGACCATTACTGAATTGTTCATGCTTGTGAATCAATTCCCATAATTCACTGGAAAGAATCGATAAAAAACAAATGAATTGTTCACAAATCACCCATTACTACCTTGTCTGAGATATGAATTCAACCAGTGAACTAAAGCTCACAGAGTCTTTGGGATTCAATATATGGGTTTTGACTCTTATTCCTTTGTTTCATTTTAGTGTACTGACAACACATTGTAGCAGCAGTTCATTCTTAACTGCATTCAGGAAATTAAAAGTAAGCTGACATATGTTGTCAGGAATAAGAGAAAGTCCAGGGAATCAACACAGCAGAGTAGAAAAAACCAAAGGGCAAAAGACTAAGGTGTAAACCAAGAAACAGGGCTAATTTCAAAATCAAAGAAACAGTTCTAGTCCCTACTTCAATTTGAAGCTAACTAACACCCAGAATTAAATTGTTCGAAATATCTAAAATCTTGGACAAAATAAGAAGTCTAGGGGGCCGACCTTTATAACCTTTGACCTGTGATGTCATACTGTCCATGATCCTTGATAGCAACTGACAACACTTAAGTCCAAATATGACACTGGTCATAGAAAGACAAAGATGGTGGCATTGGAGAAAGCAAAAAAAAAAATAAAGTAAAATGCATTGAAACAAAAAACTAAACGTAGCCATCAGATTTCTGGTTCTCAGAGCCAACCAAAACAATATATAAATTATTTTTGGGGCCCAGGAATGGTTAAAAAAATTAGTAACAAGAATTAAACCATGACACTTAACTGTCCTGTCTCAGATAATAAAACATTCTGACTATGATCATGGTAAAGTGCTCTGGTTAGGAAACTAGTTTTTTACTTTATTTTTAAAATATACAAAGAAACATACTCACTTTACAGATTATATCCAGTTTGAGTACCTCAAGGCAAAAATAGTCCATTCTGTTGATGATCATTAAATGGACTGTTTCCATATGCTGTATATCATTTTTTGAATAAGCTAGTGACCATTGACATTGAGCTGGCATGGCAGCACAGTGGTAGCACTGCTGGGTCTCAATAAGGAGACCAGGGTGCATCCACTACACTCTTAAAAATAAGAGCTCTTTAATTGTACTCTATGATTCTTTACTATGTTGTTTGGTTCCTCGTAGCTCCATTGCTTGACTAAGCACCACTTTATTCCAGAAGGAATCTTTGCATATGAAATTAGTTCTTTGAAGATTTGGAAAACTTCCTATTATGTAGAAAAAGAAACACAAACTTTAATGTATGGTGGACTGCAGGACAGATTGAGAAAATCTGGTGTTAGCCTGTGTTACTGGACATATGCAGCGATAGTCCATGATCCATTGGCATTCCACAAATTTCTCACCACCTACTTGTGGTTATTTGCTGTATGAAGCCTGTTACAGTTATAAATAAATAGTTTTTTTTCTGGAACATTCATTTGGATGGGCCTTTTGGGAAGTAAAAATGGTTCCCCTGTGGCATCGCTCTAAAGAACCACTGCGGCACCGTTATTTTTAAGAGTGTAGGTGCACCCCACTATGAGTTTGCATGTTCTCATTGTGTTCATGTGGGTTTCCTGTGAGTGCTACAGTTTCCTCCTACTGTTCAAAGACATGCACGTTAGGTGGATTGGTGGTAATAATTTGGCCTTAATATGTGTGTGCGTGTGCATGTGAGTGTGTGGAAAGGGGGTTTGTGCGGGTTTGTGTGCTCACCCTGTGATGGGTTGGCACCCTGTCCAGCTGTTGTTCCTGCCTTGTGCCCAATGATTGCTCAGATAGGCTCCAGCTGCCCCACAACCTTGCTTGGGATAAGCAGGTTAGGAAAATGGACAAGATTTGCTGTGTAAAGTTGCATAGTTCTAACAATTGAGCTTTTATTTCTTTTATTTTCTTTCCTCCTGTAAGAAACAGATTTTAAGTGTTTACATTCAAATTTATCTTGACTGCAAAGGGCAAGCACCCAGTCATGGGGTAGTTACCCCCTTGCCAAGTGGACCAAAGGTGGGGTGAAGAATAAATTTTATGCTTAGCTGGATAGCCTTTACATTAGATGTTGTTTTTGGGAATATTTTGTCAGCCAGATATTGTATAATAAGCAATTAAAGTGAGTTAGATCAGACTCAGCATGTCAACTCAGTATTGATACTATCTGGGTTTGGCTGCATTTGTATTGACAAAGTGTGATATTATATAAATACAATGTGTGTTGTACTTGTTAAGCTAAAGCCTTTCTCAGTTACAGGACTAACAGGTACACAAATTGCAATGGGACATTCCCTGTGCAAACCCCAAACCTCACAGGTCATTACATTATAGGCAGTCCAAATGTTATAGCTGTGCTTTGTCAATATTACTGGAGGTAACACTCCATGTGTAGCAGCAATTTATAGGCAAAGGCACATTTAATATTTTGCACTTCAGTAACTGATAATGTCAAGAGAGGCCACAAGAGTTCACTTAGGGATGCCAGGGAAGATAAGACCTGCATATATTTACATTAATTAAACAAGCTGGTGAATAAATGAGAGAAATTAGTTGAATGTTTTCATTTGTCAGCGTTTTCTATGCCTGTCTCTTATATGAGCGTCATAGTCACTTTATGATATCACGATATACCACATAAGTAAAACCTTCTTTTTTTGCAGTAGATAAAAAATATGCCAGATTATAGAAAAAAAATTTAAATGATATTTAGTTAGTGTTTCATAAGCAAATGAGTTAAGAGGGCTATTATTATTATTGCTTTACATTTAGCTGACACCTTTAACAAAAGCAAACTCTAAGATAAGGATACACTAAAATTATACTGTATATGTGTATTATATACTGTCACACATGTGTGTCTATGGATCACCCTCTTGACTCATCTTGGGTAAGCAGTCCCACCCTGGGATGAGAGGGGGCGCTGTCACTATCGGTATCATCTCTTTCTTTTCCCGCCGCAGCTAGGAGAAGATTCCCAAAGTGGGCAATTGACTCCACACCTTTTCAGTCAGAGGAATATAAAAGTGAGGCGCTCAAAGAAGGTGATGTCTCATTCTGGACTCCCACTCATGAAAGAAGGAGCTCTAATCCAGACCTGACCTGCTACAAATTCCCTGCATTGGATAGTTCATGCTTTGTTATTGCACCATCTTATGCCATTTTTGTTTAAAGTTTCAGTTTGTTATTCAATGGAGTGACCCGGTTGGCACCCCAACATTACTCCAGTACTGCTGTCATACCTCACACAACCACACACACACATAGAGAAAATGATATATATGAATATTTACACATAAACAGTTTGAGCAGCAGTAGGTTAAATTAATTGTTGAAGATCACACAGTGAGTCAGATAGGAGGTTTGATCCAGCAACCTTGTTGTTTTTCCCATAATCCCCCACCACTGCGTAGCAGTATTCTTTTTACTTAGGCTATGTCCATCTTACGGTTATTGTTTAAAAAAAAAAACACACATTTTTGCCTTCTGTCCACACTTCCCAGTGTTTGTAAACCAAAAGATTTTTGAAAATGCTCTCCACAGCCGTATATTTCTGAAAATTTCAGCTCAGAGTGGCGATGTGGATGGGTAAAAACAGAGATCTTTGAAAACATAGACCCTCAGATTGCTTTCTGCTTATTATGTTGCCCTTACCTGACTGAATACTAAGGGCTCATTTATACTTCACGTTCAGAACACGTACGCGCCCACATCATGGCTGCCACGCGTTCCCAGCGTTCATTTCACGCGTCCTCTGAGCAGGTCCTCAGAAATTAACGCGACACGTGTGCGAGTTGCAGTACCAGCAAAAAGTCGGGGAGCTCAGTGTGTGATGTCAGAGTCTCTGTTTACTATCTACATGTGACAGAAAGCCTCTATGCAGAGCCTACGGGGATCGATGTGCGTGCTTCGCTGTTTGATGAATGGTTCAATGTGGTGAAGCAAAATGCCGACATACAGATGCATTCGTGGTGCATTCAAGCTTATATTCAAGCGTCGCATATTCCCGATCATAATGACACGATGCATTTTAAAAGTCTCACATAACATTTTTGTGCCGTCTTTTTTTTTTTTTTTTTTTTGCAACTTCACAACAGCAACATAATGTATAGCGCTGTATTTGAGCCACTGAGAAAAAATAAAGGACACGGTGAAAACGTGTATTTTGTGATTAAAGTGGAAATTTTGGCTTTAATCTCAAATTGTCCACTTTAACCTCGTAGTTTACTTTATCATTAAAACAGATGGTCGTAAATGTCATCCCAGTTTTTAATCGCTAAGGCAAGCAGCAATAGATCACCACACAGAACACATTAAATGTATGATATTCCAACTCTCTGCACATTTAGAATCTTTAGATTTATACTTGATATCACTTTCATGATGAAATGCAATAAAGTATGTATGTTACATTTTACAGATAAATCGTTAATTTCGTTTAAATAATGAATACTGTTAATAATTACACACATGGGAGTGACACGGTGGCGGAGCGGTAGGACTGCTGTCTCGTAGGGAGTCATGTCGCTGGTATTCCCTGCTTGGATTCCACACTGTGCTCCAGTTTCCTTCAGATTTGGGAATTTGGTGCTGCTAAAATGACACTAGTGTATGTGTGTGTTTGTATTCACCTTGCGATCAGCTGAGGCCTCATCCAGGGATTGTTTCTCACTCGTGCCCAATGCTTGCTGGAATGGACACATCCCTGGATTGATGGATTTAATCAATAAACATCATTTTCAGAGATATTGTGGTATGGTGTCATCGGAATTTAATGGGTGTTCTAGGCAACTCACAACACGGAGAAGCCGAACATGTTCTTACCGTGATAATATCTCACACTGCCACCTGGTGGATTCCTCCAGATTTACATAAAGTACGCGTGCAAGTATAAATACTACAACGTTTGCGTAGCAGGAGTGTCCACTGCAGCATGCGTCATGTCGCGTGAAGTATAAACCCGACACTATAGTCATGCGTTACTCTCAATGACAATTCCACTTCAAAAAAAAGATCTTTTTTTTTTTTAAAAAAGTTTTTCATATTTGCCATTGCTGTTCTCTGTGTGTAAATGCAATCTACAAATAAATGTCCAATATGGAGGGCACTTCCTATTCCCATTTCTACCAGTGAGCGTATGCCCAGTGTATACATTTTCAGTCATTTTAATGTACTTTTGTAAACAATGTGAAAACACTTGTGTGGACAGGAGTGGATAAAAATGTTAGTGTGGATGTAGCTGTTGAATGTAGAAGTGTACAGTAACGAGAGAGAAATGTGGGATGAATGCACAACTACTCATTTAATTAAAGATGAAGCAATGGTTTGTTATTAAAAACAGATGCAGGGTGTTATGTTTCAGCCAGGGTTCCTTCCCTGGCTGGGGATTCAATCTTTGTTTTATTGTATTCTTTATTCATGTTTGATACTTTAGTTGTATTAAATTCATTCATTTTTTTCATTTTCCTTTGTATTTGATTTTGTCTATCAATGCCTTTGCTATGTGTCTTAGGCTTTGTGTGCGATACCTGAAGAGGTGAGACTACCTGCCCATTACCCCCAGAGACTGCCCTATAAAGGTGACCATTTCCAGCAGTTCCTGCTGGTTCATCTTGAATGCGCTAGGGAGCTGGTGAGTTCTTGTGCTTTGTGACTTCCTGGATTTTTGAACTTGTGCTCTGTTTTTGACTTCACTTTGGATTCATGATTTATACTTGTTCATCTTGGATTAAATTGCCTTTTCAGGCAACTCCTTTTCTTACAAGTGCACTTCCACAGAGCTTCTTGTGTTAAAGAGCATTTCTATGCAGAATAAATATTTTTATTTTATAAAGATTCTGTGTAGCTCTCTGTGTTACTAGCCACGGTTTTTTTGGACGGGAGTTCCCCCTCTAGTGGGCATTTTGGAACTGTTCTGGACTTATTTGCTTTGGGACTCCTAGTCATAAGAAAATTAACTGCCTTTAAAATAAAGAAAAAGTCAGGTAGTAAAACAGTGTTCTGCGTCTGAACTCGGTGAAAACGGCTACACAAAAACAAGTGTCTACTGTATTGTATTCTTATATTACTGTTTTGGAAAGTTAAGATTGTCACTAAATCAAATACCATGTAGATGATGTTGTTATGGCTATAAACTACATAATACAAGTTAAGGGGTGTCCATTAAGTGTAATTTTCCATTTTGGAATTGTAATGATAATTCAGAGCACCTCGTACCCCTACCCCTATATTAACTGTATATGACTTTTTGCCAATTAATAGGGTATGGTACTGTATAATTTACTTTCAATGCTACGATCAGCAAAATCATCTTTTATACTGGAGAAAGAAAGCTTTGCCTGCACAGACTAAGAATTTGCAACACTGACCAGAAATCCATCACTGCTCCAGATTAGGACAAAAAAAAATCCTTTTTTTCACCTGAAGTCATTTTAATTGAGGTCGGCAAAATCGAGTGTGTGTAAATTTCTAGTAATAAGAAAGTAAATATTTCATTTCAGTGGTGTTTTTTTCCTGTAAACTGCAAGAGTGTAATGTGGTAGAGACCCACAAGGCACATTCAAAGGGAGAAGAAAGATACATAAAAGAAAACTGATATACATAAAATGAGGAACATAAATATTTGGCATTGTCTGTCTTTTTAATTATAAAATATGACTGTAAGATATGAATAAAAACCTTTCAAAAGGTACCACAGACCACTATACCACAGACTGTACGGTACATACAGTTCTGCTGTTTTGTGTCCGAATTTGATAGGTCTTTCCAGGTAATATCTTGTTTCAAGGTCCCATTGCAATCGAACTGCTGAAACAGACTTCCAACAAATACAGTATATTTTGACAATTTTTAATAAAGAGGGTTCCTGTCTATTCTTTTCAATAAAAGTATCCATAATTGGAATATTAGTTAAATTACCAATTGTAATTTGTATTCAAAAAATTTAGAGGACAAAAATTAAAACATATCATGATGTGTATTTCTAACTTTTCAGAAAGTGAGAAGGGTGTTGTATCATGTTAGCCATTATGGATGTAAAGAGAAGTCAAGCAAAATGACACCTTTTATTGGCCAACTAAAAGGATTACAACATGCAAGCATTCAAGGCAACTCTAGCCCGTAATCACATCTTGCCTGAAGATGGGGCCAAAGTCGTCTCAGAAGCTTGCATGTTGCAATCTCTTTAGTTAACCAATAAAAGGTGTCATTTTGCTTGACTTCTCATTACAGAAAGTGAGAATAAACATTTTAACTAATTGAAAATTTCAAACAATAAGATTCTGGTCATCAATATGCAAGTCTTGGACCACATATATCAGCACTCAGGAAAACGGTTGCTGCACCCTACTGTAAAATACTCTGAAAAGACCAATGTGGTAAGTTAGGCCTGTGAAGAGAACAGCATTTGTTAGTCTGGAAACAGCAAAGTGAGATGCCCTTAAGCTTTACATGCAGTAACTGCCCATATTATTGCTGAGAAGCAGCTGCTTATCAGATTAGTGTTGCATGATTATAGTTTTGTGACAGCAGAAACAGAAGGGATTGAGACTGAACATTCACTTGGTATAATATATGGTATATGCTACCCAAACTCTGTTTCATGTGAGAGAAAGACCAAATAATATTCTAGGTAGTTCCAGATGCCAGCTGAATGGTATTTAAACATAATTAGTTTCATATTGTACATTTCCCATGTTACACTCCCCTAGCATTTCAAGTTAGAGTAAATTCAAAGGAAAAAACCATAAGCTATTAGAATACAAGTGGAGAAAAGTTAGGTTAATCTGTACCCAAATAAGATAAACATTGTTGTGTTATGCACCTTTACTTTCTCTAACATTGAATGGAAGAAACTGAATAAACGCAATATGCTTGTTTTGAACACTTTCAGGAAGATCAAGGGATTTCTCTGAACACAGGCAGACTTCATGAACCAAGTCTCACTGAGCCAGAAGGACAACCACAAATGATTTTTTTTTTCAGTCTGGCTGAGGACAATTAGATGGCTCACTGAGCATCACAATTTTAAACCAATCCAAGGCCACGTGTAGGCAGCACTCCAAGTTGGGGCCAGGGGTTGAAGTACAAACCTTAACCTGATATAACAGAGAGCAAGCTTCTGGTTATCAAGAACTGTCTAAAGTTAAAAAACTTTCCTAAAACACACCCTATTATACATATAAATGTGTGTCACATGTGCAGAGAGCATAATACATGTATTAAAAATAAATATAACCTGTTGCAAAGGAAAAACATTTCTGTAATATCAGATTATACACTGGTATTTGAAGACATCAAGGGACTAGTGGTAAAAGTGAATGATACGTTATAGCAGGTGCTGTGTTTGTGGTCTTTTGTTCAGTTTTTTGTGTGTACTGTATGCATATTTCCACTTTTGACCGTACACCATTTTTTTGTGTGAATTCTACACACAGCATTATGCATGAGGCCCCTGCTGTTAAGAGAATTGATATCGAAGAGCTAATAAGAGATGCTGATTTCAATACTCAAAATCAGTACCCAAATCAGTATATATACCTACAGTAAGTAACATCACTAGTAGAAGGCTGCCCAGCTTCCACAAATAACTAAAGTAAATTAACATTACTGTCTACATGGAAATGCAAACATTCCTTGTCAGAATAAGCCACAGCGTTTTAACAGGTTGTATATACATATATTACAATTGTTATCCACCCTCATTTTGCTGTTGTTATGTCATCTATTGATGCAATAGTTTAAAAGGCAGAAAGATGTCATAGTAGACGGTATTTCTCAACTGTATGGAGCCAGGCAGCTACAGTGTTCTACATGTGTATGTGTCTGTCTCTTCTGTCGCAGTGCTCATTATAACACAGAAATAATCATTCAACTTCTGTTACCTTTTGCTACAGAATTCATGAAAGCAGTTTTAGCTTTTTATTTACTCTCATAGTCAAGTCTTTTGTTCAGTTTCTTTTGCACTCTCTTTGAACCCGTGTCAGTTTAAAATGAGCGGACTGGAGGTTGGAGGTGATTGTTATAAGAAGAAGCCCTGTGGGCATTGCCTTTGTAGCACAGGACTTTGCAGCTATTCATTAGAAATGTTTCAATGAAGTTGTTGTGCTCAGATGTGTATTTGTTTGAGACGAGCATGAATCTAAATTGACTATGTTTTGTTCAGTTCTACTCTGTGGAACTCTTCCCCTAACTCCTAAGAAAGAAAACATGCCAGTAACAATGCACTCCATGACCAATGTACAACTCCTAGATTGAGGTTGACCTATTTTTTTATACTGCTGGATTTGAAGGGTACAAGGGGGAAAGATCTGAGAGTTACCCAGCAGCTAACCTGTTCTCCACTTCCTCCCTCTGCCAAGAAACACTGACCAATCAGAGGACTCCGATGTCACCATAGGACCCAAACTGGCCTCACCCATTTCAGTCCACTAGGTACCAAACTGAACCAATGCATGAAGTCCTTGTCATTAACGGACCAGCACTAGAGCAAGGCATATTTGCTTTCACAGAATTTGAAATCTAAAGTTAATCTTTACAGCAACAACAACATTTATTTATATAGCACATTTTCATACACGGTGAAGCTCAAAGTGCTTCACAAGATAAAGAATAAACAGTTTTTATGAAACAAAAATAAGATTAGACAATACTAAGTAACAAAGAATAAAGTAAGGTGAGAGTGCCAGGAGGACAGAAAAAACAAAAAAAATACTCCAGATGGGAAGGAGAGAAAAAAAACAAAATCTGCAGGGGTTCTGAGGCCGCGAGATCGCCCGCCCCTCTCTCTGCATTCTACTAAACGTAAATGATCTAAATCTGTCCTTAATAGTTTTCAGGCTTCACGTGTAAGAACACTCCATCATCACTTTACACGCCATCATCTAATGGGGTTGCCAGTGAGTCCCTAACATCTTGGTTTTGATTTATTTACAGTGGGCACACAGCACTATATGTTCACTGTAGAATTGTACAATTCAGTGACTGCACTCAAATGGGTGGAAACTAGTCACATTTGGAGGTCAGCTCACTTTTGCACTGTCCTCCACCAGTTATGTTTCATAAAAATAATGAATAAATGATACTAATGAAAAGGGAATATATTAAACAAATAAACATTTAAGCCATATAAAAAAACCTGGAAAATTTTCTAGAGTAGCGAGATATCACCTGAAGTGGTAGTCCATTATCTTTAGTCCGTTCCTGCAGTTTCACCTAGTACGTTGAACAAAAACACAGAGTTTTGTGTCCTGTCTGTCATGCGCACATTTGAAATTGTTATTAATTATAATAGGTTAAAATTAAAAATTCAACAGACTAGTCTGCAAATATTGGACAGACAAAAATGTACACTGTCAGTTTATTGAGAAATAACTTTAATAATGTTTGACAGAGAGAGAGAAAATTCACAATACATTCATTTAATTGTAGTAGCATTAAATATTTGTCACATACAGGGTGGTGGAAGGTCATACCAAATCTGTGTAACATCAATGCCACAAGTCTGAAGTCAAACAGAACCAGATAAAATCAATTTAGACCCTTGAAATCAATGATGTTCTAAACATTTTTCAATTTTGAGCTAAACTGCTACAACAGGAATTTTTTTTTAATGCGGCACAACTGTTCCAAACCAAAAATGATTGGTTTAGTCACAGTGCAATGCAGTATTGAGGTTTTGCTTCCTAAACTGTAAGAATTTTTGGCTTTGTTCAGTAAGTCACTGACCTGCCTCATCTCCGATGCCATCATAAAGGATCCTTCACTGTTCCAGGCCATCTCCTTCTGATTCTCCATTGGTTTCCTGTTGCTGCATGAATCCAGTTCAAAACTCTTGTCTTGACCTACAGTTCTCTGAATGACTCTACTGCTAAATATCTCCAATCCTTGGTCCCTTCTTATGCCCCCTCAGGAAGTCTCTATTCTGCCTCTGCTGGTCTGTTGACCGTCTCCATCCTCTTGCCAGCCCTGCCAAGACTGGACAATGCTTCTCCATTGTTGCTCTAAAGCTGTGGAATAATTTCCCTTTATCTATCCGAACGGTACCCAATTTACTTGTGTTTAGGCATCTTTTGCAAACACATTTTTAACAAATATTTTAGAACTGCTTAGTTTCTCTTCTACAGTGTAACTGCCATTGCAATGACTAAGAGTTTAGGACATTGATTTTTGTAGTATTCTAGCTTCAGGTATACTTTTTTTTACTTTTTAACTTGTTCTTTCTTGCTTTTACTTCATGCTTGCACCATCATTATTATATATGTTTTACTTGCTTTGCAAGTCACCTTGGATAAAGATGTCTGCTAAGTAAGTAAATAAATAATAATATTAAGAACAATTATGAGGCATCGGAATTCTACATGCTGGTACTGCTAGTACCAGTACTATTGCCTACAGCTCCTTCATTCAAAATGGCCATAAATAGGGATGATTAATAGTAAGAGATTAAAACATACAATCATCACTTGTCATTGGATTTCATTTCACCATACAAATGTGCATAAAAAGTTTGAGCATTATGGTAGAATGTGCATAAAGAGGTTTTTTGGTTTAAGTGTCTTTCAAAGGCACAATAAAGTGCAGTTCATTGAGCATAGGGTGTTTGATTTTAAAGCTCAGAGATAGACCTTACAGATTTAGGTCTACAAATAATTTCTTAATTAATGTACAGCATTCTTTTCAACTGGAAATGGCCTTGAAGTTTGGATGCATATAAAGTGGAGATACAGAGTTGTTCAAAAAGATGATACTTCAAAATGTTGCATTTCTTCAAATATGGAGTAAACAGAAAGTTTATTAACTTTTACAAGAGTTATGAAGAAGAACTACTATAAACATTTATGTGAAAACTTTTTAATGTGCACACATATGGAATTCACAAGCTTACAATCAATATATTTTTATAATTATCACCTCACTGGTCCTTCTTGAAATATGGAGCTTGAGCATGGAGTGGAAACAGAGTGCTGGTCCTCTATTCAACAACTGCTGAGACTTCCTGGGCATCTTCTAAAAATTCAGATCATCAAGCTTTGCTACTCAACTTTAACATTTTTTCAGTGTTTTTCAATAGTCTTTCAAGGTTTTATTATACCAGTGATACCTTCTCAAGGTGTCATGACTGCACCACAGCACAGACTTGCTCTGCCTGCTTTTTTTAACTCCAGTCAACCACTCTGAATTGTTTGCTGGCACCATGGATTGTGAGCAACCACAAAAATGTTGTTAAAAATGGTCAATGAGGTGCATTTTTGAGAATTTGGAACAGAAAACGTTTTCTGGATTACTTCAGTACTGCTATAAAAAAACAAAATTTAAGGGAAAAAACGTAAGAGAAGTCAAAACAAGAATTGCCAGAAGTTGTTATGAGAAAGTCATTGAACCAAAATGCTAAGACTGTGATCCAAATCGAGAAGTGGGAAGCTGAGTCGTTAGCCAGAATAGTATGAACAGTATGAGCCTGAACATTTACACTCTTCAAAGATTAAAACCACAATATTGGACACAGAAGTGATGTATTATGCTGAGGTAGATAGCAGAGCCTGTGTGACGTAACACAAAGTGCCTCTTGGGGGTCATTCCTTAGTAACAATGTATTGCATCCTAGCAACTCACCAACAAAATGTTGAGACTCTAAAATGGCAGTGTGATGCACTTACAATAAAATAACCAACATATTATACTTTCCTCAAACTAAAGAACTGATCCTTAAAGGAATACTCAGAAATAGTATTTGTTACGTACCCATGTACTTTGTAGTAGTGGCTGAGAAAAATGTTTACTCTTATGTTTTCATGTGCAATAGAGAGAAAGATATTTATACATAGCAGAACTCAATGGTTCCCACTTCTGTACAACAGCAAACATTGTGAAAAACACCAATTGCAAAGAGAAAAAAAAAATCTTACATTGCTGGTGTCGCTCAATCCACATGTCTTTCATTTAGTCGCTAGCTCAACATGTGCAAATGACTGCTTCTTTTGTGAAAATATTGTTTAATAGTTTCTTCTGATATTATCAGCATGTACATCTTTCAAAAAAAGTGCAGTTTATCGAAATGCCATCCATCTATTTTCTAACCCGCTGAATCTGAACACAGGGTCACGGGGGTCTGCTGGAGCAAATCCCAGCCAACACAGGGCACAAGGCAGGAACCAATCCCAGGCAGGGTGCCAACCCACCGCAGGACACACACAAACACACCAAGCACACACTAGGGCCAATTTAGAATTGCCAGTCCACCTAACCTGCATGTCTATGGTCTGTGGGAGGAAACCGGAGCGCCCGGAGGAAACCCACGCAGACACGGGGAGAACATGCAAACTCCATGCAGGGAGGACCCGGGAAGCGAACCCGGGTCTCCTAACTGCGAGGCAGCAGCGCTACCACTGCGCCACCGTGCTGCCCGTTTATTGAAATGTCCTGGCTAAATTGCCCATCGTGGACTCATCCATTCTGACCTCTAATCATCCCCTTTCACTAACTGGTTATCTTTCTCATCCCCTCACTACACAACAGCTAATGTGTGGTGAGCATACTGGTGCAATAATGGCTGCCTTACCATCATCCAGGTGGGTGCTACACATTGGTGCTAGTTAAAGTGATTCCCCACTGTCATTTGTAAAGTGCTTTGGGTAGCAAGAAAAGTGCTGTTGTAATGTAATTAATTATTTTAATTAATTTAAACCAAAAGATTTATGGCAGAGACATTTTGAATTGAAGACCCACCTCTCCCGTCATAACGTTGGTCAAGAGTCCTGTCTTGGAATCATAAAGTCTCTCCCGTAAATCTTTGGGTTTCCTGTTTATGTGTGTGCTAATATTTCAGGAAGTCACTATTAAACAATATTTTACCAAACAGGCAGCCATTTCGCACGTTTTGAGCTAACGACTGGATGAAAAATTGTGGGTGAGTTTTTTTCTTTTTTCCTTAGACATTTTTCACATTCTTTTTCATTGTATAAAACAGGTTATGTGATAAACTTCATTCTCTCCGTTCAGCATGAAAATATGATTAAACATTTTTCTCAGCAACAACTACAAAGTATGTGGGGTATGTAACATACAAAAACATGATCATTTTTGGGTGGAGTATTCCTTTAAAACACATACTGTATGATCACGTTCTTTGAAAATAAAGCTTAAAGAATATTCAAAACAAATTAATAGAAAAAAAAATGATTTAAGACCCCCCCAAAAAAAAAATCAGTGAGATATCTGAAGTTTACCAATTATTAAGAGTAGTTTTCTTTTTTATAAAGCTTATTTCAGAGTGTACAATAGTACACAATATTTTTCATAAAACACTTTACTGCTTATTGTCATTATATTGCTAAACAGTAAGCTTGTATCAACTGCTGTGTACTGTGCCTGTCTTGCTATAGCAGAATGAATTTTATATTAAGTCTCAGTCTGGCAATATTATCATTTTTATCCTCACCATCCACAGTAAAAATGCTTACCAGATACACCAAGTCCTGTTCTTGTGCTACACTGGCTGTTAGCTGCATTTTGTCTGAGAAGCATGAAGCAGTTTTCACCACTCTCACCTTTGCTTCAGTCCCCTGCCAAATGCAAAAGGCAACCAACTTCCTGCTTTTTTATAAGCTGTTGAGCCGAAATTACAAAGTTCTCATTTATCTTTTTACAATTATAAAGAATATAAGGACCATAAAAGGTGCACAAGCACAGAAAACAGAAAAAAAGTTGTAAAGAGATTTAAACTAAGCAGATGCAGACAGCTTGCCTTGGCACTCCCAAACACATTTTTGCCATTGCTTTGTGTAACAGATTGTTTCAATTACTTTATTTTCTCGCTGCAAATAACCTCTGGGAGTATCTGACTTTTGAATTGATATGGCCTGCTGTCAGGTTATAGCATTTATACAAAGGTTTTTAAGTGCATTTCTAATGACAACTCAATGCCTTTGCAGACCATAAAAATTCATTAGTCACCTCTGACATATTCAAGATCTTTGCTGGAAGCATTTTACAAAATAATGCATTCTTTATAAAAGACATTAACATGCATGAGTGCTGGAGGTTCTCAAACCCTCTTAATCCACTTCAGGGTCACAGGGAGCCGGGGATTATTGAGGTAGCATCAGTTACAAGTCCACTGGATGGCCTGTTCATGCACACACCTACACAGAGCCAAGGACAGCTAACCTTAATCTCACATCTTTGGGATGAGGGCAAAAAAACGGAATACCAGGAAAGAAATCCATAAAGGCAGCATCAGGGTGTGGAATTTGAACCCAAGGCATTGGAGCTGCAAAACAGCACTGCTTTTGATTAAAGTCCAATGCAAATTAAAAATTATCTAAATTGTACCAAAGTGCTCTACAAAATAAGCTGAAAGAAACAATTAAAATATATATACACAGAACAAAACCACAACCATGATAAACCATACATAAAAGTGGTTTACCCAAAAACTCAAACATTCACACTCATAACCATGAATTCACATGAACCAACATGTACAAACATAACGTTTAACCTCATACAGGGTCAACAGCCAATGAGAAGAAAGTCTTTAATGATGACTTAAATGTAATAAAAGTCGGGTCAGACCTAACATAATAAGGTCTGCTATTCCAAGGAGATGGAGCAGCCACTGCAAGAGCCCAATCCCCCCTTTGCTTCAACCACAACTTTGGTACCACCTGGCTAGCAGACTGCAGTGCTCTCGTTGGTGTGGAAAGCCATCGTGTGGCCTAACATTGTATTTTCCATTCTTCTGTTAATTGCTTTCTGCTCACGTTAATAATAAATAATATTGAGTGAAAATTCTTCCTTTAACTCCTGAAAAATTGGCATTTGCAAGGGACAACAGGCGTGGTCTGGCATCCCAACCGAGACAGGGCATGGTTCTTACCTGGCCAGGAGGCCAATGTAATTAAGGAACAGGGCGAGACAGTGTATTCGGAGCAGTGGCTTCCCCGATATGCTAGATGGCAGCACACCCAGACCAGGATTCCCACACTGATACCTGCAAGGCATAATGGGAATTGTAGTCCCATGGAGAAGCCCAGTTGGGTTCCATGGGGGCTGCCAGAGGGAGCTATTGGGGTTAGTAATCCTTACTTTGTAAGACTTCCAATTGACCTGGGCTATGGAAAAAAATAGAAATCTTAGTGATTTGGGAAACATGGATATAGCGGGGATATTGGAAATAAACTTGAAACACTTAGGTTTAAAAATGAAGTCAGAAGTAAAGAATTTCATCGTCAACTCCACATCATACATTAACCAGATTACTAGGACTGCTTTCCTTCACTTAGGGAACGTAGCAAAAGTTAGACCTCTATTAACTTTACAAGACGCTAAAACAATTAGTTTATGCTTTTGTTTTCAGTCGACTAGATTATTGTACTGCTCTCCTAACAGGATTACCTAAGAAAGACAGTAATCGGTTGCAATTAGTGCAGAATGCAGCAGCCAGAATATTAACTAGAAAAAGAAAATCTCAGCACACCTCTCCAGTTTTAGTGTCATTACACTGGTTGCCTGTGTCATTCAGAATTGACTTTTAAATACTACTAATGATTTATAAAGCTTTAAATAATCTTGCCCCGTCCTATATTTTGGAATGTTTGTCCCCTTACACTTGGGTATCTCAGCTGTTCTCAAGCCCAACTCCATCAAATCCCATCATATGAATCATGAAATCTACGATTTAGGAATAATTATGTTAGGTAGAATGACCATTGGCCTTGGAACCCCTGCAGATTTTTTTTCTCCCTCCTAACTGGAGGTTTTTTTTTAGTTTGTTTTTCTGTCCTCCCAGCCATCTGACCTTACCTTTGTGTGTTGTTATTTATTCTTTAATATCTAATTATTTCCGCTTCTTGTAAATTTCTTTTTGTCATCTTGTAAAGCACTTTGAGCTATGTTGCTTGTTTGAAAATGTGCTATATAAATAAATGTTGTTGTTGCTATTATGCCCTAGCACCAGAAGTATTCCCGGCTAAAAGCTCTGCAACATCCAGGAGAGTCTGAGCCGGGAGAGGAGATAGGCAACTCTCACTTGGAAGAAGTGGAGGAGAAAAAAAGAGAGGCAGAAGAGAAAGAGTCATTATTGGGTGGTGTGATATTGTTAAAAGAGCATTAAGGTATTTGTTAATTATAAACCTTACATTTTTACTGAGGACTTGTGTCTGTGTGGTTGTATTTGGGCTTTGGGGCTCTCTGGCGACCCCTGTGGTTCACACATTACAGAGGTAGAGCTACTTGTTGAAAAGGACTCTTACTTGAAGTGCTATTGTTACATGGTCAAGTTTTTACTCAAGCTTTAATCCACCATTTTTAGAGGCCATGCATCAAAGTTGCCACATGATATTATTTTTACAGCATTTTTTTTCTTCTTATCTGTTTATTCACATATAAACAGCATCAACATCAAAACAGATGAACACTGATGTCTGAAATATGACAAAAAATAACACGTGCATCAGGCTATTTATTGCATTTGTGATTATTTTGTAATTTACATCGTTCCTCAGATTTTCTCCCTTTTGGTCTCATGAAATTGGCACTGTGCAATTACCCTGCTTCTTGGTAAATGTCACTGCATTTATTTCAAACACTTCACTTATAAGTGATGCATATCCATGTTTTCCTGCGGAACTCTTTGATTATACAAGAAGGTACTTTGCAATGTCACCTGAATTGAAATCCTCACAATACTCCAGCTCCATTTCCACCATCTCCAAATGGCTCATTTGTTAATTAATCTGTCCTGCAATGGTGTAAATTGTGACAGTGTGGATGGGGCAGTTGCACAGAGGCCCATTGGGCTGGGAAGCACATGGTGCAAAATGGTTTTTGATTCACAAGGCTCTGTTGTTAACATGCTTGCCTACTTGACATCAGCATGAAAAGGTTAATGGCGTTATCATACCTACGACTCCATATAACTATATTAACTATTGATCTTTTATATACCTTTTATGGTGCCGTTTCTCATAGAACATTGTCATTTTTAATTGGATTTAATTCAACTGCAAATGAGGGAGGCCCAACTGACTTTTTTGCACTAGGGCCCATTTGAATTCTAGTTATGCTACTGCTGCCCAGTTTGGTATTGTGTGCATGTGCCAGCCTCAGGTCAGTGATCACAAGTTCTTCTTTGTCAGTCCTGATTCCACCTGATTTGTAGTGTTGCTCACTGAGTTTGAGGACAGCTGTTGGCTAAGAGCAAATGAAACCTGTGGGCTGAAGGCTATAACTTCCTACTGATGCTGGGATAGAGGAGGTTTTACGAGGTTTACATGTAAATTTAATGTCTTTACATCTTATCTGAAAATCTGTAGCATGTTTATATTTTCTAATTTACTAGAAAGCTGTGAATCTTTACTTTTAGTGGAGGAGAATCAAGTACGTTCTACAGTGTCACACACTGTGGGAGACAACTTCAGGGCTTAACTGACTGCAATTTCATCCCCAACCAGGGGATGTCACTATCACTTAATACATCTTCTCTTTCTCCATCTACAGAAAGAACGATTGATAGACATTCCACCACTTTCAGTTTCTGACCACCTAAACCTGCCTCTTCCACTTCCCAGTCCTTAAAACTTGATCCTCCTCCATCTCGAGGCAATCAATTCTTGACTCACACTTGAAGAAATCTACTTGCATTTATTTTCTTTTTGCATTTAATTTGAGCCCTTGCAGTTTTATGGGGATCACTTCCATTGCCCAAACTTTCTTGAGCTTTCTGGTTATTGTTCTTACAACATTGTTTTAAATGTAAATGCTTAGGGCCATGTTTACACTGCCATTCTAATGTGAGCCAATTCTGATTTTTTTAGAACACCCACAAACTATATGTTATCTGCTTTTTTTGAGATTGGATACAAGCCACTTTGTTTTGGCTTTGATTTCTGATTGCCCATATCCCATCTGGGTTAAATAGTGAGATCAGATTTTCATTCAAGGTTGTGGCTTGATTACATTACATCATTTTGTGCTTTATGTGACATGCTAAAAGGACAGAGAGGTGTGGTGAGAGATGAATACACAGATACCTGAATGACACTCATCAGTTCTCCAGCCATTTGGAGACATCACAGCAGCTAACAATACAGTCGGACCTCTGCCCAGACTGCAGCCCAGGGCTCCATGATCTATAGAGGCCCCAAAATGAACAAAGATGTATTAAACAATAATCGTTCTTTGTTTTACAAAGAAATATTCCCACTGCTAGACTGGCAGATCCAGTCCTCTTTAACCCCATTACCATTACCCCTGTGATCACTCATCCATTGCTAATTCCACATACAATGTCATCTCTAGGTCGGCACATCTCCAGTGAAGTACAGGTCGTGATATTGGGCAGCTGTTGGACAGAATTTGTGGCCGAAGGAGAGTGGAATACAGGCTGTCAGAATGGAAAGAGTGTGTATAACAATGTGATTTGCCATTTTATAATAGTGACAGTTCATTAACAGTAGCCAGTGATGGTATTATACATTCTCGTTCTACTAATAGTGATGCCAAGTAATGTTAGCTGCCAGGTGTAGACAAAGGGATTGGGTACTCTTGACCAGTTCACTGCATAGCCCTTGATGTGCAGTAGGATTTGGACAGTAGGGGCCTTATTTAAGTCAACGATCACTTTTATCATTAATATTTAAAAACAGATTGTTGCACTTGCACCAGTACATCAGTTCTTGTAACTACAATCTATAAGCTGACTCATTCCCATTACTGATGACACCCACCACTGCTGTGTCATCAGCAAACTTAATGATGATGTTGGAGTTGTGTGCAGCCTTACAGTCACGAGTCAGCAGAGTGCACAGAAGTGGGCTGAGTACACAGCCCTGGGGGGCCTGATGGTGCTGGAGATGGTGCTTCTGATGTGAACTGTCTGGGATTTCTCTGTTAGGAAGACCAGGATCCAGTTGCATATGGAAGTATTCTAGCCCAGCACACTCAACTTCCCCTTTGAGCTTCTGAGGGATGATGGTGTTGAATGCTGCACTGAAGTCTATGAGTGGCACTCTAGCATGGGCTTCTCTTTTGTTTAGATAGGGCAGGCCTAGATAGACAGTAGATGATATAGCATCTTCAGTGGAACAGTTTGGGTTAGGATAATTAATATGTATTATATTAAAATACAATAAAGTTTAACTGCAAGGGTTTAAGAACATATAGGCATCCCCAATTCCTACATTTTCATCAAACACATTACCGCCTATTGTCATTATATGGCTAAACAGTGGGCCTGTATCCACTGTAGTGTGCAGTGCCTGTCTAGATATAGCAGAATTTTTTTTTATATTAAATCTCAGGGGTCTGACAGTATTATCAGTCTTTCTCATAATCCACAGTGAAAATATATACCAAATACAGCATATAAACACGATGACTACATAAATGCTAAACTCCTGATGGTGCTTTTGAATATGTGTGGTATAATTTCAGCTTTGGGCAACTTTCAAAGTTGCTGTTCACTGATCTCCAGGAAACAGGCAGATTTATCCTATACAGATTACCCCATGCAGAATTTCACTCTGTTCATGAATGATGGCATTTTACATGTAATTCTGACTGAGCTAAATATACAGTAAATGCACAGAAACACATCACAATGAAACCAAATGACAGGGTGCTCATGTGGTGTGATGTCAGTTATGTCAGTTATGATGAGCTGCTGCCTTTCTTTACACATATTATATTTAATCATTCAAAAGCCTGAGGCTGAAATCTACTGATCAACCAAACCTTGATCTGAAACACCTTATGGACCATTCAGTACACATTTCACTCCTAGGATAAAAATGCAAAACTTTTCAGGAGTTTGCATTTCATTGACAACAAATTCAATGGCTATCATTCCTAACAGTAGTTAGTGAGGAATCCTTTTTGAAAATAAAACCATCCTCTACATTTTATATATCTAAGCAGAATGTTGTCATTGACAAATTATGTTCTTTGGAAAAGCTGTTTGACAATCAAGTGATACAAATTGAATCTTTAGCAAGCACTGAGCTGGCTATATCTCTACTGAAGAATGGGTAACGTTTAAGGGAAAAGCTGGACAAAAGCATCTATTGTCTCCAAGATGGTGAAAAACAAAACCTAACGATTTATTTTTAGCTTTATTTTTTTCTTACTTTTACCTCAACAGGTGAAAATTCCAGATATTGTGAAAATAAATAGTGCCAGAATAATGTTTTCTTTCTCAAAATAGGTCATTGTAATGGATAAGGCCCTTTTTGTTTTTAATATCTGACATAGCATACTGTGATCTGATCAAGTGGAGTTAAGTAAGATTAAGTAGAAATAAGCTTTGACAATGCATACTCGGTCCCTCTGTCTCACTCATGGTGGTTTTTCCTATTATCCATACATCTATTGCATACTTTTACACTACTTGTAGTTCTTATGTAGGGACCTTTCAAATTTAGGCTTTGCCGCAACATTTTCATTTTTCCATGGTTCTTCCTCAGAACACTTAGGAAGGGTCCAAGCAATGTTCAAGACCAAGGTCCCCTCCTTCCACTCCTGGTCCCACCTCCCCTGGCTACTGTTGTGTATCCAAAATTTTCTCAGAACTGAGGTGGAGGATATCACAACAGAAAAGGCAAAGGCATATACTGGAATGCCATGTCCCTGTTGTGCTTACTCACCATATTTAGAAAATGAGTTCTTCTTGTAAAATAAAGAAAACTGAAGAAAAAAAAAACAGAGATCCATGTCCACACTTTACCTGCATCACTATGCATGTGTAATGCATACATTCCACATAAAGTTGAACGTGTATGTAAATGATAAGGCCACATGTAGACCGTGTCATGTAAGTAGCAGTTATCGGATCAGATTTCTCCACCATTGTTGATTCAGGAATTGAGGCCTGGCAGTGTAAATGCAGCCTATATGTCAGATCGGGTGTAAGATCACAGGTCCTACAGAGAGGCTGAACCGTTAGAGAATGCTGTCCTGTCCTGGAGTGGCACTACAGAGGTATGCAATTTAGTATTATTATTTATCAAAATCCTTTATCAGCATATTACATCATACCATTCACAAAGGTGGTGGAGTGGTGGCTCTGAGGCTAGGGATCTGCACTGGCAATCGGAAGGTTGCCGGTTCAAATCCTGTAAATGCCAATAGGGACTCTGCTCTGTTGGGCCATTGAGTAAGGCCCTTAACCTGCAATTGCTGAGCGCTTTGAGTAGTGAGAAAAGCACTATATAAATGCAAAGAATTATTAATTATTATTATTATTATTATTAATTTTCAGGTATACCTGTTGAATTACTGGAATTACACCTTGCATATAAATTCACCTTTTTCATTTTTTTATACTTTGAAAAATATATTTAAATATTGAATTTTTAAACAATTAATTACAATATATTTTCATAACACGGACACAAGACAGGGACCCACATTTGGCATAAGACAGTGATCAGCAGTGGATGGGGCACGCATCTTTTGTAGGATCTACTCGTACATATTGCTAAAATGTAAAAATGCTGATAACTCTAAGGAAAGCAAGATAACAGGGAGAAAAGTTCTATATAGGCACTGGGAAAACCAACAAAACTCAAACAGACAGCAACCTGTTGCAAGATTGAAACTCCAGATACTGCATCCATGAAACAGCAGAACTAACCACTAAAGCCATTGTGCTGCTCTGAGTTTCCAAACATATAATTATGTGATCGAATTGCAAAGCCCACTGTCAGAATCAGTTGCCTTCGCAAAGCCAAAGTGTTTGCTTTTGGGGGAAATTGAAATTTTGAGTAGTAGCGCAGTTAGAATTTAAGGTCACAAATATTGTACGTATGCATTAAGTACTTGTAGGGAGCTCTGATGGCCTCCCAATAGGCCAAAAGTGATTTCCTACCAGCTGATCCACTTAACACATCATTTGTAAAGCATGAAATACTAGTATCTAAAAATATAGAAAATCAATTCAGAACTTATCAACAGAAAAACTGCAGCAATAAAAATCAACGTGCAATGTTGCTCCTTTATCCAGCAATTTCTTCAGCCTACATCATCAAGATCAGAGCAGCAGGGAAGTGATTGCTTATCTGTCCCAGCAGTCCAGCACTTAAGGAAGCCTGGATTCCACCTTAAGGTGCCAGGGCATCACAGGACACACCCACACACAACCATAATCACCATCAGATTAGACGGCTGGCACAGACTACACTATTGATAAGCCAGGAGCGGGTAGGTGGCCAGCTGGCCGAGGTCTCCAGGATTTCTTGTTTACAGTTTTAATTGGCCATAGGTCATCAGCTAATTAATGGACAGTATTGTTGATTTCTTTTTATGTTCAATCAGTTTCTACTTTGTTCTCTATGTGTTTTAACAAATCTGTGTTTTTAAGTGTACCAGTTCTGTATTTAGTAATTAGTATAATCTATAATTGTATTTTAACTGAGAATTTTTCACAGAACTCTGCACTTGCGCTTATTGAAGAGCGCAATACAAAAAAATAGCTGTATTATATTGTATTATAACTCACAAAGGGCCAATCTGGTGTGTCCAGTCACGCTGCCTATGATAACTATGGGATGCAGGAGAATTTTGAGAAAAGCCCACAAAGATGTGGGAAAAAGGCAAACCTAATAATGACCGTGAGGAAGCCAGAATTTGAAACCTAAAGCTGTGACGCAGTAGCACTAACCACTGTGCCACCCCAATGCACCTGCCTTTTCACTACAATTAAGTCTTTCAGTTTCTTACAGATACCTGCATATGACATTTCGACATAATGCCATCCATAATGATGATGCACTTTTATCCTAGGAGTGAAATGTGTAAAAATCCAATGAGAGAAGCCCAAACGAAATTATAAAAGCAATAAGCCAACTCTACTTGCTAACACACCTTAGAAAACTGATATCCAAAACAAAATGCATATATTTAACTAGCCAATAAGAAGAGTATACAGGTACTGAAGCTTCATGGTAATAATATTGACACAGAAACGAAAGGGTTGCAGAATCAAGTTTTTCAACTGGTTCATTGTGTAAACCTGAAGAAGTGAATACGTCTTTATAAAATTACATTAAGACTCCTATCTTAAATATGCTACACCATTACAAGTATTCAGTGGCCCCTTGACTTTTCCACAGAGATACATACACTGCATCAGAAGATTAATAAAACTGAAATTAACATTCGATTAATCATCCCTGTAATGGACTGGTGCCCTGTCACGGGTTTGTTCTTACCTTACCCCGATGTTGCCTACTCTAAATTGGATTGAGCAGGTTTGAGGATGTATGTATGATTTCACTGAACTTAACATTCTCCAACCCGCTTAACCCAATTCAGGGTACAAGATGCCCAGAGCCCACCCTGGCTGCATTGGGTGCAGGGCAGCAAATAGTTGAGGGCAGGGATTAGTCTATCATAAGGCCCAGTCATGCACACACTCACCCCAGCACCCCATAAACTGAACGCTGATGCATTCTGGAATGGAACTAACCATGAAAGGAGCTATACACGTCAAATCAAATTTTGGCAACGCCATTTTGTGTTAATGCAGATCCACCTGACAATTTGAGGGGCACGTGCTTATCTGATCACCCCACTTTACTGCATTTGAGGTGACATGTTTTCAAACATTTATTTACATATTCAGGATGCAGTCAGTAGAAGTGAAGCCTTCCATTTTAATAATGCCTTTAATTTTATTCAGACCACCATTTTTCTCACCTACATGTTTTCATTATTTTCATAGTGATTTTTTCACATAATTCTTTTTATTTTCCAACCCTCAGCCTTCAGTAATTTTTCTGTCTTTTGTCTACCCTTAGATTAAGCACATTCAAATGCTGCTGCCCTATGTCTTCCTAAACAGGCTGTTGTCTACCTATATGGTGGGATATCTCACATGCATCAAAGTGTCCCGATCCTGGACTCTCTTCCTGTCTGTGCTGAGTCTATACCAAGCTCATCTAATAGCTCCAAAACATTAGAACAATTGGGAGAAGAATGGGCGATCCAGCCCAACAAGCACGTCCACTTTGTTTACTTCTATTGTCCAACATCGGGTCAAGATTTAAAGGTCCCTAAAGTCCTACTCTGCCTCACAATACCTGATCATTTCCATGGTGCTTTCTTACATTTGTTTGACATCTGCCCTTAGCAAGCTCATAACTATGTCCCCATGTTCTTGTTGCAGAATTTATCCACTGTACCAATTTCCTTACATAATTTGAAACACTTTTATCAAACAGAAATTAATAGGAGACATGATTGAACTGAAAAGGTTTAACTCCTTCAATCCCTCCAGATAACTTATACTTCTTAGTCCTATAATAAGCCTGGCTGCTTTTCTCTGGACTTTTTGTTGAGCTACAGTGTCTTTTTTGTAAAATGTAGGTGAAAACTGTACACAGTGGTCCAGGTGAAGCCTCACTAGTGCATTACATAACTTAGGCATAGTCTTCCTTTAACTTGTACTCCAGACATTGTGATAAATAACCTAACATCCTAATAGCTTTCTTGATCGCTTCTGTACAGAGTCTTGATGAATACAGTGACAAGTCCACTACGACTCCTAGATCCATCTCATAAGATTAATTTTCAAGTTTCAGAACTCCCATTGTGTGTTCACTCTAACACTTTACTTCCGACATGTAATACTTTACATTTACTTGTATTAAATTTCGTCTGCCACAAATCTGACCAGGCCTGTATGCTAACCAAATTCCTCTACAAAAATTTAACTGATTCTACTGTACATTATCTTTACTTCCACCTAGTTTGCAGACTTAACCATCTTATTGATTATATTCCTGTACAGATCACTTATGTACAGTATATTAAAAAAGCAGCAGCCCCAGCATTGATCCATGAGGGATGCCATTTTTAATATCACCTAATTCAGTTCTCCTTTAAAAAGGAGATTGCCCTTATGAGAAACTGCAGTAACATCCTTTTGTAGCCCTGAAATTCCAGCATACCAGAGATGTACTCAAGAATAAAATGGCCATGCCTCCAAGGAAGCAACTGAGCTACTTTGTCTTTAAATAAGTAACTGTATGATGTTTTCTACCAGCATGGAGAAGATGAACCGATGTCCATGTGTTCCATGGTCCTACCACCTGTTTGGAACACCTTTGCAGTTTTTACTCCAATAAACTAAATGTCAGCTAGAAGATGCCAGTGGCACAAACCATGTTTAGTTGGCCAAAAGCTTGAATTCTAGGGGTCACTGTTTGGAAGTGGTAGCAGTGGAGCTCTGCTTTCTGACAAGGCTAATTAATTAGGGTGTTTTTGGAGCTTCAACAGAAAGATGAGATGTTAGAGTGCAGGGAAATCAGGGGCCGCAGAAGGATACCTTACCATGGGTGGAGTTATGACAAGAACATGGCCATTCAGGCCAATCTATCTTGGCAATCTCCTAAAATTCAGACTTAACCTTAATCAAAATGAAGTTGACGTAATGTTTCCTTCTTGCATTTTACATCTACTGCATCTATGTTTAAATCCAAATTGTATTATGTGAAATCATTTACTGTTGAATTCTGCTCTGTACTTGTAATATACATACTGTATTGAGGATTACTTGTGTTTTGTTCTGTGTATTGTATTGTATTTATCACCCTCCTTTTTGACACCCACTGCATGCCCAACCTACCTGGAAAGGGGTCTCTCTTTGAACTGCCTTTCCCAAGGTTTCTTCAATTTTTTTCCCTACAAGGGTTTTTTTGGGAGTTAGGGATCTGCACTGGTAATCGGAAGGTTGCCAGTTCGAATCCCATAAATGCCAAAAGGGACTCTGCTCTGTTGAGCCCTTGAGCAAGGCCCTTAACCTGCAATTGCTGAGCACTGTGTGTAGTGAGAAAAACGCTATATAAATGCAAAGAATTATTATTATTGTTATTCTTAGAGAGTCAAGGCTGGGGGCTGTCAAAAGACAGGGCCTGTTAAAGCCCATTGTGGCACTCCTTGTGTGATTTTGGACTATATAAAAATAAATTGTATTGTAAATCTCTGGCTTCCAGTAATGTACCTACTCTTTCTTAACATTTTTAGTATTAATTTAACCCTATGTACTATCAGTTGCTGTAGTTATTAAATCCTTCAGATTTACACTTTATTTGAATGATGTTTAATTGTCCTTTGTTATAATGGTACTTTGAATTGTTTTCTTTATAAAGCACCCTCTAATGGTGTGCTCTGTCTGAATGATCAGATTCATTGTAAGGTGTAGCATAACATATTCATGTTAGAGCTGCTAGTGCAGCCATTTACATTGCTTTATAATGTTGATGTCGTCTATTGTGCTTGGTTTTTCCATTCTTTTTCTCCTTTTGGTGTCATGTAGTAGTCCTTAGTGTAACTACCCCATTGACCAAAGTATCACTCTTAGCCGTGCAAAAGAACTCCAGATTACAGGACCGAATTTCAGGATGCTAGACATTAATAAAGCCAAGGCCAGACTCGGTGTCAGACCTTCATGGTAACATACCATTTTCTAAGCCCACTTAATTCTGAGTAAGGACGCAGGGGGTTGGAGCCCTTCCCAGCAAGTATAACGTGCAAGGTATTTCTATACATAAATGTAAGTATTTAATTATACTTGTGCGATTACATAAATATATTTCCAAAGAAACTGAACATCCCTCCTCAGGGATGCTTCCTGACAGGCACCCAGTGTGGTCAGAAGAGACTCCAGCAGCTCTAAATTATTGGGATTGAAAATGCCTGGATGGATTGGTGGATGGTAGCACAAACATAGCAATCTTGATTTTAGAAATAATTCTACTTCCAGACTGCACATTAAGACATTAAACTAAATTAATTTTTTCCAATAATTAAATATATATATACACATAGATATATATATATATATATATATATACACTCTGTGTGTATACTGTATGTGTGTGTATATATATATATATATATATATATATATGACCTGATTAGCAAGCCAAGCAGTTCCAGAATATTAGCACCTATGATGGTGTGTCACTTATAGCCAAATATTGTATTACTGCAGGACAATCTACAGATGTCATCACTGTTTCTGCAGTGTACCGTTGCTATGGACACACATCATATGAAAAAAAAAGAATATGAATTCATATTCACCACAAGCTTCCTATAACCCCTGGGAACAACACATTCCCTCCTTACATCAGCTTGAATTTACAAGACTAAAAAAAATCTCAATTTAAAAACAAAGAAACAATTAAATGCCGCCTTACGTGCTTATTATTTGTTTGGGCTGATGCACTTATTGACGATACAGATGGTGCATTTAGGTTTACTTATGCTCTGCATATTTGTATCCATTTTTTAATTAACATATTACAGTTCTAAGCTCACAAGATGATGGGCTGGTAACTATTTGCATAAAGAATGCTACAGGTGTCTTCAAATATAAGAAAACTGTTTCCATGGATGTAGCGTGCAACATCTTTAGAGCCTCTTAAGCACTTTGGAGAACAACACTCCCTATAAAACCAGCAGATGACAAACCAAAGGGTTTCTTTTTTCATCCATTTGTGTTTTTTTTTTTTTTTTGCTATGCTATTGTATTCAATAGTCAAATCTGACTCAGCTTATGGTCACTACCCACCAGATCATTCTGCAAGTTACACTTTCACATCTATGGCTCCATGACAACTGGTTTACTTGTGCTATTTGATTAAAGTGCAGATGGCCCACACGGTGTGAAGATGGGCAGCTTAAGAATCATAGCTGCTCCAAGAGCAGCTGTAAATCATCACATATTGGATAAAAATGGGCACCGTTATTTTCATTTACAAATCTGGCTGACACCTTCAACCAAGGCAACTTACAGCATTTGAAATACAACTGGTTACGTTTCTTTTTGTTTTTTTCCAATTGGAGCACAGGCAGGTGTAGAGACTTGCTCATGGCCAGGCAGTATCAGTAGTGGGATTTGTACCCACGACCTCAGAGTTTGATATCAAAAGCCTGTACAGCTGAGTAATATTAACATTCTCTGACCCTCTTCAGGGTAGCAGGGAGAGCCTATCTACGCAGCTTCAGGAGCAAAGCAGGGGGCAGCCCTGGACGGGACGGGGCGCCTGAACACACAAACAGGGCCCATTTAGAATCACCAATTACCCTAATATGAACATCTCAGACATATGAAAATATGGAATACGGGGAGTGAAACAAAACATGTAGTCACTTGGAATGGAAGATGTTGGGTGCCAGCCTGGGACAATGAAGCCATGAGGCAGAAGAAGGATCACTAACCACTTTGCTGCACTGTACCATATATATTTGTGTATGTATATGTTTTTTAACGGAAAACTTGGTATGGGAAGAGAGGTAGAGGTACAGCAGGAAAGAGGTGTGTATTTTCAATTAAAAAACAATTAAATTCTGTATTTTAATTTATTCCTGTTTATCATTAAACCAGTGAGTAGTGATGTGTTACATGTTGGTCAGACATGCAAGTATCAATTTCACTCTACACTGTACATGTGAAAGTATTATATACACTATAGAGTATATCACTATACACACACATTCACATCTCTCTAAATACACACATATAGGCCTATATAGTATATTAACACTATTTATACACACAATACATATAAACACATATCTATCTAATGCTTACTATCTGATTTGGCTTACATCTATTCAATGACATGTCCCATCCTGCAGGCTTTAACCACAAGTTAAAAAGGTGTCTTTCATCGATGTGAATGTCCAATGAATATAGCAGGGTGTTACATTGGACCTTGTCTTAGTTGTCCAAAGACACCCTTGGAGGCAGCACCTTCTCATATTACCGGGTGACATTTTACATCAACACTCTTAAAAATAAAGGTGCCAGAGAGGTTCTTCAAAGCAGGGAAACATTTTTGGTTCTCAAAAGATCCATCCATGTGAAAGTTCCACAGAGATCTTTATTTAGATCCATAACAGGGTCCATACAGTAAATCACCATGAACAGATGATAACAGATTTGTGAAATACCAATAAGTCATGACTTTAAAAGGACTCTCACTGAATACAATAACACAGACTAAGTCCAGGCTTTCTTAATCTGTTAGTGTCCTGCAAGGTGGCCTACCACACACTAAAGATTTTACATTTCTTTTATTCCTGCATATTTGGAAGATCTTTTCTTTCAAAGCACAAAGAACCACCTCCATATGCAAAGAAGCCTTCCCAGATAGATAGATAGATAGCAACCACACAGCCCAGAAAAGAACCAAAAAATGCCATTAAAGAGCCATTATTTTTTGGGAGTGTGCCTCCCAGTCCTGCCTCCCTCCCTCCGAATGAACCCCACAGATGCAGTATTCAATATAAGAAAAGCCAAAGTGTGGCCTTGTGGCTAATGCAGAACGCCCGGGGCTTCTGGTTCTGTCGATATCACGGTGTCAGCAAGACGCCTTAACCCGTTTTTTAAAAAGAGAAATGCCATAAAATCACCAGTGTGAAATTAACACTTAAAGAGATACTGCTTCCATATATACACTCTACTTTAGCACTGTAAAGGTACATTTACTGACGATTTTTCTGTAAGTTTGATATTCGTAACTGTTTGGAGTCAGGACTAGTAATTTGTAAGTTGCTTTGTAAAAGGCGTCATATAAGAAATTAAAATTCATGTAAAAATGTTAATTCAGGATGCTTTAAAATCACTTCCAAAAGGTGATATTAATTTTTAACCTTTGTAAGATTTATACTAGCTACTCGTTTACAATTTAAACCTTTTAAAGGCTATATCGACAAGAATAATACTAATAATAACGTTAAAATGTTCACTCCGTTCCGATGTTTCTAAGTTTTATATTCTACTTCTTTTGGCCATTCTCTAATAAAACAGAGCACAGAAATACACGAGTGACAAAGACTTATCTGTACCTTGGCTCCTGCCCGACTGAGGGTCGGTCATCACTTAGTACTCCTTGCAGAGGAGACTGAACCAGCAATTGATTTCACTTAATGATAAAAAGAAAAAAAAAATACGAATAAAATGTGACTCCTGAGAACTTCACACAGTTGGACGATTCGCACTGGAGCTCCGAATGAATGAGTGGAAGCAGCAAATCTAAGCTGAAGTGACAGGGTGACTGTTAAATATTTTAACATCCAACCCCGTGTGTGTGTGTGTGTGTGTGTGGTGCCCCCGTGAGCGATCATGTAGGCTACAGCGAGCACTGAGTGCTGCCTTCCGCGAGTGTCCGTCCTTCTCTCCCCGATATTCTGAAACATGCATTAATATTATACAGCAAGAAAACACATTTGCCATAGTTTCCCAAGTACTTCATGCAACTGTTTCATTCCTTACCTCCTTCAGTCAGTAGAAACGTGCATACATGGTAACATTATCTCAAAAAAATCCATTGTCTCCCTAGCATTACATCATGCCTCTCCCCCCTCCTTTAACTCTTTAACTGTAACATTTGTGGGAAGCTCACAGAGCCTCACATCTTAATATACATCACGTCTCTTGCACGATGCTCAACAGTGCACTTGACGTGCCCGCTTAGGTTTTTCTTTCTTTTTTTTTTCGTAACGATTTTTAAAAAGTCAAACATTTTTGCTCCTTACACATCTGTACGAAGTTTCACGTTCACTGTGGCCAGATGCTGTTACAGCATCACCTTGCAGGTGTAGCGGCGAGCGATTATAAAGGAGGTGCCCAAAATCTAGACAGAAACCGTTCCTGTCATCAACTGTGGCATTTAGAAAGAAGATGTGCGTACTCACAGGCTATTCTTAGACGTCCGCTCCCTCAATTGATCAATGACAACCGCAGTCTCCGCGAGCAAATGGGATCAAACAGCTGTCCACTTCGGGACCATTGGCACCCCCGGGCTCACCGGCAGGCTTCACAGCAAACAAAGCGGCGCGGTCACTGCGTCGGATTCAGGGATGAGCACGGCTGACATGTTTCTGCAACTTGCAAATTTCTAGCTTCTCTGTGACATTTTCTCAAAAATTATCCATTACTGTAGAAAAAAATGGCATGTTACAAATGTTGCTTTGGGGAAGCTGAGCCGGGTATAGACCATTGTTTGCTCGGAAGGAGGGGTGATGCGTCTTAAAGGTGCAGGGAAGTATTCCTGTACACATGGAGACGTGGATGTCCACGCACCTTTCTGAAAAGAAAAAAAAAAGAAATCAAATAGTGAGGATCGTAAAATAGCCACGAAAGACGGACTGCTTAAAACTTTCGCTAATAGGGTGTGTGCGTGTCTCGATTACTATGCTAACGTGAAAAGCGTGCACGATTGCCGCCCGCACATCAGCCTCAGTTTTCCTGAATGAGCGCACCGGCCGTGTGTCTGGACCTGCGCGCTACCCCAAGCTCGGTCCCCTGGGAGGTTTGGCGTTGGCGGATAAAGATGCGCTATATGGTTTTCTCTTGATCTCCCTTTCCACCTTACATTCGGTCAGCTGTCCGTGGTGGCCCGGTCTTGTTTGACATTCTTGCACACTTAAGGCATTACTTGCTTTGATTTCTCGTGCGTCGTCCTCCCCGACTGTCTGAATGGTCTCCACCGCTCGCTAAATAAATTCTGAAGTAATCGCGTCTGCTCCCCCAATTAAATTTAGATTTCCCTGGGTGCTTGCTTCTTTTACATTCGGAACGCTTTACATTTTCCATCAGAGGGAGACTAATTGAACTGCACTGCCCATTCATTATAATTGGTGGTGGTGATATTAAGTATGGATATTTCATATCTTGTCGGAACTGGAAAAAAACATTTTTTAATCAAATCCGTTAAATAACAGGATAAAGACACCTCACTGAGTGGAGGTTAATGCCGAATTTAAACATAAGGGTATACCCAGAGCAGAGGCTGTAGGCAGACACATGAAGTTCAAGGCGTGGCTCATCTCTACTCGAATTCTTACAAATCCGTACTGGCGCCCTCTAGAGTCCGGCTGGGCTTTGGCAGTCCAGTGGGAAGCGCAACGGCACGAAGTTAAGACATTTCATTTAAGCTCTGTCAGCTGCCAGGACACTATACTCGGATCTTATAGTGTCATTAAACATTTTTTCTTTTTTAGAAAATAATTACTAGGTTTGAATAAAACAGAACCTAAAAAGAGGAAATTGATAACACTTTTGATCTGATGATTCCTGCCTAGCCGCGATCTCGTCTTATCGATACAACTGAGTGGAAGTATCTTACCGGCTTTTTTTTTCAGATTGTAAATGCGTGGTATAAATGATCAAAATAAAATTTCCCATTCTCCTACAGGTTCTAGCCTCTGCAATTAACCTCAAAATATAACATTTATAGCTAATATACTAAATAATTAGCATCAGAGAGAGGTACTTCAGGCATGCACTTAAAGTCCTGCAATGAATCAATCAATTTATTACTCACTTATATCATGTCATAAAAACATTAAATAAGTAGACTTAATTGTGCGTACTATATTAGGAAGGCCATTTCAACATTAATTTTGGTTAACGAATAGAAAGCACTTTATTCATTGAATACATTCGAACTGTAACAATACCAGTAAAATACAACACATCCAAGGACTGTATATTAGCTGCAAAGCCACACCTTCGGGGGCTCAGTGGTTAGCGCTGCTTCCTCACGCTTAAACCGTTTCACCAGCATAACGCCCTAATACATGATACAACATCATTAATATTATTTATTATTTGGCTGATGGCTTTTTTTCCAAGCGACTTAAGCATTTGACATACAATTGCCTACATTTCTTTTGTTTACTTTTTTTTTTAAGCATAGGCATTGTCACACCACATCAGTAGTGGGGTATAAACCCCCTAACCCTCAGGGTTTAAAGTCTAAAGTCGTTAACCGCATCCCATAGGAATGGAAAAAAGAGATATCTCCTTAATATTGTTTTCATTTCTCCTTGACAACAATAAGATCAGAAAAAATAAAACGGAGACATTTTCTTTGGTGTCGTGCTTCTCAGATTTTTCTCCTGAGACTCAATATTCTCACCAGTGTCACCTCTTGAGTAGCAGAGATCTCTGCAAAGTCACACAATGGGCTCAGATGTTTCAAGTAGTTTCTTGACTTTTTCTTAGTATTTGCATTGTGTGCTCAGTAATATATTGTGAATGGTATAGATGGGTGTTTGTGCAGGTAATAAAACACTTATTCATAAACTGTTTTCCTTGCTTCTGAATAATATAATCCATCCATCCATCCATTATCCAACCCGCTATATCCCAAGCACAGGGTCACGGGGTTCTGCTGGAGCCAATCCCAGCCAACACAGGGCTCAAGGCCGGAAACAACCCCTGGGCAGGGCACCAGCCCACCGCAGTGAATAATATTATTAGTTGCTCTAATTTATTGTTCTGTGCTCCAATTAGATCATACTGGAAGAAAAGGCAGGCAGTGTGGCACACTGGTTAATACTTTAGATTTAAATCCCTGAGGTTAGGGGTTCAGATCCCACTACTGACACCACTGTCTCACCCCAAGCAAGTCACTTAATTTGCAAGTGGTTCAATTGGAAAAACAAAAGTGATGTCACTATATGTATCTCAAATATTGTAAGTCACCTTGGATAAAAGCATCAGTCCAATAATAATTAAAAAATATGAAGTCTTGAAAAGGGTTAAAGGAAGACTAGTAAGAGATCTCACAAAATATATTAAGCTTTTCAGAACAAATTATCAGTTTTAACTTTTGCCTCACTTTTATCTCACATCTTCATTTTGTCTAAAACTATTTCTCCTAGGAAATTTTAGGTGAAATGGCCGGGACAAAGTGGATTCTTAAATGAAACATAAATGAAAATCTGTTTTAAGTCTCATGAGCCATCAAAGATCAACATTACAGCAGTAAAAGTTTCATATGGGACTGCTTGCATAAAACAAATAAATGATAAATTATAAAAAATAAAACTCTGAAAGAGCCCACAAACATAAAATAACAAGTTGAAGGTGCATGAGTAAGCCATAAGACAGTCATTATCAGTGCTTTAGCTATCAGTCAGCAAATAACAAATTCAGCCGTAACCATGCCATGTATGCCACTTTTTCTGAGTTTATTCTGGCAGTACTGGGCACAAGGTAGTAACCAATCCTGGATGAGGCCACACTCATACTCACTCATGCTAGGCCAGCTTGGAGTGACCACGTCTTTAGTATCTGGGAAGAAAACCAAGTGTACTCAGAGTAAAATCCGCAAAGACAGAATATGCAAACTTCACAAGGTCTGGACTTTGAACATGGAAATGTAGAGCTGAGCGTCAGCAGGTCTAAAAGCTGTGCCACACTGAGTACAAACAAAGCGGTTCCTAAATGCTGCTGACTAAAGGTGAGTAAAGGAGAGAAAAGTGATGGAGCTTTACAGATCTAGGTACAAAAAGTGCCCATGCTGGAGCTGTGAAACAGTCATGCAGAGCTATAATTCTGAATTAGTTTGCTTTCAACAAAAAGTTAGCAAGATCAGTACCCTCCAGTTATATTAAATTAATTTTATTCTAACACTATATTCTTCACTGAAGTCATGCAGGCTTGGACAACATAGTGAAACAAACCCTGAAGAGGAGCAAAAAGGAGACCAAGGTTAATGTCCCGGGTGGCACCTGCATGGAGTCAACAAGTTCTCTCTGAGCCCATGTGAGTTTCCTCTCGTAATTCAAAGACATGCAGGTTAAGTACACTGACCCTTGTGTGTGCTCACCCTGAGATGGACTGGCACCATATCTAGATGTTGTTCCCACCTGCACAGTATGCTCACTGGGACAAGCCCTAACTACAACCTGCCCTGGATAAACGGGTTTAGAAGCACATGGAAGGCAGGCTTTGAGCTCTTGTGCACACATTTACATATACAAACAACTAACAATAAAGTGCATAACCATACAGCATTTACATAAATACACACCCAAATGTTTTCAGGCCTTTGTTTTAACCCATATCTAATATTAAAATAAAGGAAATTTGTGGGAACGAATAACACATTTTTTTAACTTATTTTATTTCTCTCTATTATATAAAAAAATCTTGGGATGAGAGGAGACATTTTCAGAGAAATAATTTCATGTACCGCGAGATGAGACTTTTTGCCAAGAGATGAATTAAAAACCTAACAGGTCCAAGCGGGGGCAGAAATATTCGTCAAACACTAAAAGAAGAAAAGAAAAAGAGTAAAAGACAAAGTAGAACATCGTAAAGAGGTTCGAAAAACGTTGGCGCGATACACATGCAGAGCAGGTTAGAGATTATGAAAGCACTAAAGTTCAAAAGTCTCAAAAAACTGATAGTAAAAATTGCATTAGTGCTAACAAACCAAAATTATTACTCAGTGAAATAACAGAACAGCAAAATGAGATTGAATATATGGACATAGGTGATATGACAGAAGTATGTAGATATTGGTCGGCTTTAAAGTTTAAGTCAGAGACTTGTAGATCGTCTAATTCATGTTGCCATCAGGGAAAAGTAGTGTTTCTTCCCAATGAAGAGGCGTATCTGTGTGAAATAAAAGATTTGTCATTTGGTGAAAGTGAAATCCACAAACACTACAGGCAAAATATCCGAATCTACAATAATCTGTTTGCTTTCGCATCAAACAATGCTCAAAACATAGATTTAAATGATTCAGGACCATACGCTATAAGTATCTGCGATCTCACAACAATTAAAGCTACTACAAGTTTAATTTCAAAGAAACCACAATTCAGTCAGATTTATATTTATGATCATGGAGAAGCGATGTAACATAGAATCGAAAGAGTTAAACGATCGAATGTTTAGACATTCTACAGCCAATAATGGATACAAATCTATACGTCCAAAAGTATCGCACTTTACAGAAAATATATCTGAAAAACATGGACAAAGAAGTTTTCTTAGATTTCTATATGAATCCGAAAGATCATGCTCACATATATAATAAACCAACATGTGATGAATTGTCAGCGATAATCAAAAGATGGAGATATCAAAGACAGAGTTGATATTCATGTTTATCCAAAAACACAGCACGATTCATCTCAAGCGGCAGATCTGGGAAATGACTAGCGCATAGGGCCCACACAGGGGTTGGCAAGCGAAGCGAGCAGTGGGCAGAGACCCCTAGTATTGAATGAACAAAATTATTCAACATCAATTGTCACTATTTGAAAAAGGGTTTGAGTTAAATTAACCCAGTTAGGGGGACAATTAGAGTCAGTGGCTGAACAAAGCCAGGCCGGATTACAGCCAGCCCTGCTGGTCATTTTGACCCTGACCAGCAGAGTCAAGTTTCACATACAGCAATGGCACAATTAAAGTAAATATCTGAGGAGGTCAGAAAAATGTTTTTGATATCCTTTAGTAAGGAAAGGGCTTGCATTTTGAAATGAATCATTCTATATGCAAATAAAGGCAATTTCATTTGGACAGAAAATGTCTCTGAAGTTTAAACATTCTTCCCACTACGATGTTAAAAGTAAATTAGTAAATATAATTTCAAAAAATCAGTACCATGAGCAAAATATTAATACATCCATTTTGTACTGTTACCCATTTTTTTGACGTTTCGCATAACAAAGAGTCCAGCAGGAGCCATTGTAAGACAGTAGCTATTCCTGGACAAGCCTTCATCTCATTGTTCAACAAAAAACTACAGCAAATGCAGACATTTTGAGGTTCTTCCTATTGGCCTAGTAGCAATGTGGTGCCCCAATTTCCCCTTCCAACAGTCTGAGGGCATGTGAGGTATCAGAATCATGGCACAGAGAAGTCAGCCCATGCTGACATGTATGCATGTCATATTTGTTGCAGATTAGTTCACGGTTACTTTGACTCGCTTGTTCTGTCTCATTGCTCTATCAATCAATGTTTATTTCAAATACAACATTCACACAAAGTAACAATGCCAGTCAAACATACAAATTGATAAGTAGAATAAAAATGTACCAAATAAAATACCTCGGCAGTGACATTCATGTCTCTGATGACTCTTCCTATGAAGTCAGTAGACAGATTGGGAGAGCGTGAGGGGTCATGAGGTTTCTGCAAAGGGGTGTGTGGCGCCCCCAATATCTACGCAAATATATATACGAAGGTCCAAGTCTTTAGAGTCCTGGTGCTTCCTGTCTTGCTATATGGTTATGAGATATGGATGCTATCCAGTGACCTGAGACAAAGAATGAACTCCTTTGGTGCTGTGTCTCTTCGGAGAATCCGTGGGTACTGCAGGTTTGACTTTGTGTCGAATGAGCGGTTGCTCATTTAGTCCCGAATAAGGCACATTACCTGCATTATAAGGGAGTGTCAGTTACTGCATTATTGCCATGTGACACCATTCCCTGAGGATGAGCTGGCTTGCAGGATTCTCAATGTTGAGGACTCTAATGGCTGGACCAGGCCAAGGGGACACCCACGCAACACCTGGCTGCAGCAGATAGAGGGTCATTTCCGTGGGGTGGGAATGGATCGTGTGTCTGCGTGAGGGGTTTCCAACCAAGATCCCGAGCTGCTTCGTTGTGTGGTGGGTGTGGCAATGCGCTGTACCAGTTCATGCTCCCCAACCTGACCTGACTTGACATTTTCTAGAAGCTGCTAACTATGCTCAACTAATTACAACGAGTTAAATTATTTTTGCTGTCTAACACATTTTTATGGTGTCAGTGGTGTTGACCATTGTAAAGTGTTGTATAAGCAGAGTCCCAAAGATGTTCTGAGAGATTCTGTCAAGTTCTCTGCAATGTTCTGAGAATCACTGAAGGACATCTAGCCTTCTAGTAGCATGGATCCTGCTAAGCAAGCACACAGATGGGTACAATTCAGGGATGTCCTTGGTTGCTTAGAATTGAAATGTTGTTTTGCTCATATTAAGAGATTACATTTTTGCCATAAAAACATATCCACTATCACAACAGCCTCTCTGCCAGAATTACGACTACTACTCAGGAGTATCCAAGGAATCTAACATATCAGTGTAAATGGCAGCTAATCAGAAGTCCTCAAATTAGACTATATTTTTCAGCCTTTAGGATTATAGGCCACTATTTCTATTAAATTATTATATTTATTACACTATTATAGTGATTATATTTTAGAATTCAGGATTACAGGCAGATACTGACCCTGTTATCTTCTTAACTCACAAAAATAACACTGTGAAAAGGAATAGCACAAAACATGTAAAAGGTCTGGAGTTCCGTCTGGTTAATGGCAGGCTGGGTCAGCCACAATTAATCAAGCAGGCAGTGAAAGAGCACCACTGCTCTCCACAATGATTTTTAGGGAAGCTCAACAGAGCTTTAAGAGCATCTTCTGCACTTTGTGGTCTTTGCTGGTCAACTCACTCAGATCGTTGGTGGCATGGCTTCTTATTCTTCCTGTGAAGAGGTGATGGAACTGGAGACAAAGACCACAGAAGTGCCATCGGTCTTACTTTAGGTGGTGTTAGTCCAGTCTAGACTGGGAAATGAAGACGGTGGAAATGACTGTTCCATTGCTCTAGTCTCAGCCTGGTGCACCAGTAACAGTTATCCTAAGAGACCCAACACACCTCAGTGTCTGACAGCACCTATTTGGTTGTCGCTGAAAGCAGTGAAACCTTGTAAGGTGGTCTTCTGCCATATTCCATTCTCTTTTAACACCACTGTTGTGGCCAACAGTTGAGTCACTGTAGCCCTGTGTTACTCTGTAATAGTCATGTCAGCCGCCATAGTTCCCTCTCATTAATGATGAGCTTCTGTCCACACAGTTACTCTTTTACTGGCTGTGTCCACTCATAAACCATCCTAACATTGACATGTATAAAAACTTGAAGTAGTCATGCTGGCAGTTCTAGCCTTCTACAATGCTGTGTTCAAATTCACCTAAATCTTTAGTCTCACTCTTATTCTTATGAATCGCTCACATACACACACACCTACACAGGCAGGTGCCCTGCCTATCTCCTTTAAATAACATTTTCTGAACATCTGATGCACTGAAGGAGACAAAATAAAAGACTTATAAAGATGACGCTCAATGCATATGGTTTATTCATATTATTATTATCATTGGTATGGGGGTAGAATGGTTTCCCTTGCTGCTATCCAGCTCTTGGAGCCTGAGGTTGATGATTGACCCAATCTTTGTTTGCACTTTTTCCCTGTTGTTTTTTTCTTCATGTAATTTTATCTAAAAATTACAAAAATGTATATTCAAATGTCAGGTTAATTGGTGAATGAAACTTGGGTGATTATGGATGGGCCCTGTGATAGACTGGTGCTCCATACAGAAATGGTTACTGCCTTATGCCCAGTGCTTCTGGGATAGGCTTTGACTCTGACATGGATATGCAGGTATGGTAAATTGATGAACGGATTAATGGAAAATAAAAATCTTTAAAACACTGATGAAATAGCATTGTGACAGGAGTGCATAAAATGTGGATTTAAGATTGCGTTATCATTTTCTAGGGGACACCGTAGCAATGAGACTGGCACATCTGTACGTGAGTTTCTGGAAACTGCACTGCAACAATAGAAAAGGTCAGATCAGACATTAATGAGAAGGCTTTGATGGATAAAAATGACCTTTTCCAGTTCTGTAAGTTGTTACATCCAAAGCCTTCATAAGCTGGATGGCTTTGTCTCCTTCCAATTACTGTTCTTTCCGTTCTTGTTAATTTTATGGCTCTCCCTGTATTTCAGTTTGGTAGTATTGCAATTCTAACTGTTGCACAGGAGCTCACCACTTTATTCAGATGTTTCCTCCTTCCTCTTTGTGATATAATATTCTCAAACCCACTTAGCGCAATTTAACGGGGCAGGGGAGACGGGATCTAACATTGAATACGAGGAAGGAAGCAGCACTGGACGGGACACCTGTTCATCGCAAGGCCCACTTGTGCACAGAGCGCCAACTTAGATACTCTAATCATTCAAATCCTCAGTTTTTATACACATGGGAAAGAAAAGCAGAGTCCTCAAATAAACACAAACATAAAGACAGCATGAATGTGCACATTCCACACAGACTGGGAATGGCATGAGATACCAATTCAAAATACTGGAGCCCTCTGGAAGCAATGCTTAATAACTACTCCCACTGGTTTAAACAAGACAGCATGCCAAATGGGCTATATGTAATTAATGCTGGAAAGTGCTGTGGTGGCTAAGGCACTGGACTTCAAACTCAAAGATTGTTAAATCCATTCCTGCCTCTGCATGGCCCCATTAAACCTGCTTGAGCTCCACCTGCAAAAGATAACATATGTTGATCACGTAAATTGCCTTGCATAAAGGAAGCAGACCAATCTAAAATAAGAGATTATTATTTTTGTTTCCTAAAACTACAAGTAAATCAGATGCTATGCCAGTGGTGGGGCCTTGAAGCATGAACTGTTATGGGAGCCACTTCGCAAAGCAGCAATGAGGCCTGCTTAACCACTGTTATATTCTTTAAAGAAGATAATTTTATTACCATATCGGTATTTTAATTTTACATATGTTGGGGAAATTGTTATTGTCTATGGCAATGGTATTGTATGTTTAGTATATTTATTTTATATGATTGTGTAAATGAAAAGTTACTGAAATGTCCTTTACAATGACTGCAAGCAACAAAATATGCCTTCACTTTTAAGATTTCAGCTAGCCTAAGATCAATTATTTTGGTAAAATTTTAATTTCTGTCATAAATGTTAATAGTGTTTTAAAATATTTATAATTATTTTATATTAAATATATTTAGAATGAAATGTTAATTTAATTTAAACATTTTTTCATTTACAGCTAGCCTACATGACAATTTAATATCATTTAAAAATTTATTTGAACTATTATTTTGTATTGAATTACACTATATTATTATTTCTTAAAAACCCTTCTCATACAGTAAGCACCCAAAATTGTTAAGCAATGTGGACTAAAGTCAATTCTGGGGCCCCTCTGGGATTAGGGGCCCTGAAGCTTAAGCTTCATTAGTTTCGTAGTAGATCCGTCACTGTGCTATGCTCTGATTTATACCCATGAGTTAGGGTAAGACACTTTTGTTAAAATGTACAAAACCAAAAACAGAACATCTCAGAATAGCACCAGTCCTTCAGAAATCAGCTTTGCTAGGTGAAAGCAACTGGACATGCCAGTTTGCTAAGGGAGCCACTGGAGCCAAAGACACTTAAACTGCAGAAAGACAAAATGTAGCAAAGCAACTTGGAGAGTCAAGAATTGAAAATGCCTTACTCCACCAGGTGGGCAGAAGACCAATAACCCCTCAGAAGCAAAGGATGCCTAAGACTCAATAAGTAGTAAGAGAAAGCAACCAAGTGCTAGGAAGACGTCATAATATCTAGCGACTGACAAGGTTGGCATCTTTTATTACAGGATCTCTTTTGGGGTCTCATTATCACTTACATGTACATATTTGGTCAAACTTTAAGGCCTTGGAGACTCATGCATAAATAATTATGCTCGAAAAGCAAAAATGGCAATTGCATAAAAAAATAGGATTTATGATACCATACATTTGCCACGAGCCACACCAAGTTCCTTTAAAAAATCTCAAATTAACTTAAAACTGCACCCATACTTGTGCTTTGAGCCACTTTCTGTCACCTCTCACCAGTAACCATGTATAACTTTAGAATGTTCATGATCTAGATGCCATATACTGGCCATGTTCCTGAGTGATGTCTTTACCGTAAACCGTGGGAGAACACAGAAGATGAAACTACAGTGAATGAGAACTTCAGGTATAACTCACTAAAAGCGGAGAACCGCAAAAAAATTCTGTGGGACTTACAAATGAAAGAAAAAAACATAAGAGAGGGAACAGCTGAGTGGAGGGATCATATGGTGTCCTCATGCAAATGCCCAGACCGCCACTCGGTACACAGTGTGAATTGACGCAGGTGACATGCTCGGAATTGTAAGGTATTAGGAACATTCTTACTGAACATCCAAATGCCATTGAATTGCCATTGCTTAGATGTCCAAGGTCTGGATTATTCATGGACTTATCATGGCCTATCTCAGGTGGTAGAGGCATTCCATGTTTCTGCCGTATGTTGCGTGATACAACACAAGTCATCACAATGCCACATGACAAGTCCAAACACTGCCATATACATTTAAATAAACCAATGGCCTGCTCTATCACAAATCGTGCACTTGAATGTCTTTCTTTATATATCCTCTTTGTGGTGTGCTCTCTAACACCTGAAGGAAAGATTAGACAAGTTGTTTGTAATGTATTACAATCACCTGTAATCCTATCCATTAGGCTTAGTTGTTAAGAACCTAACCATCACACAAACTCACCATCACACACAGCATGACTCTGAAATCTGCTTCCCACACTACTATTTGATAAAATAAGGGAATCGTGGGTTGAGCCAGGCCACTTCACAATAATGTTACTCAGACACATTTGAACATCACATACTAGATATATATTAATTGAATGAAAATGCTTTTTGTTTACAAAAGCAAATTAATTCTCTGGTGGTGCTTTTATAGCAACATGTATGGAGTTGAATGTGACAATATTGTTAGTTCAGATTATTTTTTGATACTGGCTTGCTCACCCTGACAGTAAGGAAATTGGACAATTCTGGGTAGCATCTTAATTAAACTAACCCATACAGTTGACATGGCACAGCTGAGGGATGACTGCTATCACACATGCATGTCTAGGAACCATCTTCATGGCTTTAACGAGATAGGCAATACCACCTTGGAACGAGAGGGGGGCACTGATGCTAACCTTATCTTCTTCTTCCTCCTGTGCAGCCAAGGAAAAGAACCCAAAAAGGGGAACTGACCCCACACACCACCCGAAAACCTTGCTCCTTATTCTTCCAATAACTTGCCCTGTAAGTCCAACTGAAATGTTAATCTACCTCTGCTTATAGAGTGTCCAGTGCTTGGCCATTTCCACTGTATTCCATTAATTCACATCACTAATCCTCTGATTTTTTTGAAGTCTTGCATCCCAGTTTATCATTTACCTCACTCACAGAGTCAATCCCACCCTAATTTTATTCTACACTTGCTGTCAAGTCTTCCCAGTCCTATGAAAGTGTGGCTTACCTCACCTGGGCACAAATTCACATTGTAAGATCCACAGACCTCTTCTTTAAACATAACTCACCCCCCAACTGGCCTTGTACTACATCTGTACAACAAATTCAAACTAAATCAAATTCTGCCCTCACGATCAAGATACCTAGATTTCTTTGAACATAAATTTTGCCCTCCTTTCCTTTAGGCCTGAAAATTTCTGCTATTTTCTGAGTCTGCCAAAAAATTTGCCATAAACATAAATTTTGCCCAGAGGGGACTGGGCGGTCTCTTGGTCTGGAACCCCTACAGATTTTATTTTTTTTCTCCAGCTTTTGGAGTTTTTTTTTTGTTTTTTCTGTCCACCCTGGCCATCGGACCTTACTTATCCTATGTTATTTAATGTTGACTTATGTTTATGTTTTATTGTGTCTTTTATTTTTCTATTCATTTTGTAAAGCACTTTGAGCTACATTTTTTTGTATGAAAATGTGCTATATAAATAAATGTTGATTGATTGATTGATAAACTGTTGTCTAGATCAGTGTTTCCCAACCTTATTTTCTGTAGTGACATACATTTTGTAATCACAATTATCCCAAGACACACCACTATTTTACTAACCACAGACACATATACTGTATACCTCATTTATTATTCTGGACAGGATATGTAGATTTTTGGTCACTTCTTAGTTGTGCCTTCAACTGCCAATCTTGTAGCCTTCATCTAGCTGTACAGCAACACTAAGCCGGACAAAAAACTTAGCTTCATGCTGTCGTCTAGATGACTGCAGCTATTTACATGCCACTTCGGTACCAACACTGTGAAACAGCAAACAGGGAAAGCACAAAAAGGCACAGATAGCCAACTCCATTTGTCAAAACAAGAGCTGGAAGAAGTCAATGTGTAAGCTCATCCTTGAATTCTTAAGTCAGGTCGGTCCGTTCTAAGCTGCTTTATCTTCTTTCTTTCTTCAAGTGAATGATTTATGAAGGGGTATGTCATTAAAGAAATAACTGATTTTTTTTTTAATTTCTGAGGTTCTGCTTGAAGTTGCCATCAAAGTCACACTCGCTCATCTTAGTTATGTAACATTAAAGGCGGGTGTGAACTGTGAACCATTGACGTCAACATGACATAGTGTGTCAACGACTGTCCAATCACATTAGTGTAAAAAAACCTAAAACAATACTAATTCGCTAGTAATAAATGTGGGAGTGTCTGGGGCACAAAGAGCTGCATCATCAGAAAAATCTTAAAGCAACCAATTAAAGGGCGGCCTCAGGTCACCACTTGCCAAAAGTTTAAGGACTGACATAGACTCTTATTTGGCCGGCGTCCTTCCCTCAAGAAATATAGGTATTCATGCATATTTTTTTTCTTATTTACACAGAAATTAAACAAATACAAGTCAGAACCAATTTTTAATGGAAGTTGACATGCGTTGACTCCAGGCATATTGTGCAAATAAACAAATTTATGTTATGATTATTTTACATTACCTGATTAATTAAAGTTTTTAAAATATGGGGTTTAGGGGCGGTGTCCCACTGCCCCGCATTACAGACTGCCACTGGTTCCCAGTTCTAAAAGATAGGTACCAGACCCTGGTGGTCCTATAATGGAGAATGCTGATTAAGATGATGTAGTGACACACTTTTCACTTGATTAGGTTTGGTCACTGTGGCTTATAGTGGGAATGTGCTAGATGACATGTCTGCTTTAGGACTGCTTGATTTACAACGCCCTCTAAAAGCTGCAAATGTCTGTCCAACAGATCAGAAACAGTCTTCAGGAAGCAGATGTGGATATGTCAGAGACTGCTATACACAGAAGACTTCATGAACAGAAATACACAGACCACAGTGCAAGATACAATTCACTAGTTAGCCACAAAAACAGGATGGCCAGAGTACAGTTTATGAAAAAGTAATTAAAAGAGCCTGCAGAATTCTGGAAAAAGGTGGACAGACGAGACGAAAGTGAACCTGTATCAGAGTGATGGCAAGAACAAAGTGTGCAAATAAAAATGAACTGCCCAAAATCCAAAGCACACCACCTCATCTGTTAAACATGGTGGCGGGAGTGTTATGGCTTTGGCATGTATGTCTGTCACAGGTACTGGCACACTTAGCTTCATTGTTGACGACAGTGGCACAATAAATTCTGAGGTGTACAGATTAGAAATATCTCATGCTCAAGTTCCAGTAAATACCTTCAGACTCATTGGGATCCTACAACAAGATGATGATCCCAAACACACTGCTAAGACAAGACAAGAGTTTTTCAAAGATAAAACATGGAAAATTCTTGACTGGCCAAGCCAGTCACCCAATTTGAGCATGTCTTCCACATACTAAAGAGAAAAATGTAAGGGGATAAGCCCCCAAAACAAGCAGGAGATGAAGATGGCTGCATTAGGGGCTTGGCAGTGAATCACCAGAGAAGATCCTCAACACCTGGTGGTGTCAAGCAGTCATTGCATGCAGGGGATATGCAACAAACTACTAAATATGGCTGCCTTTAATATACCAGCTATTGCTGTGTCCTAAACATTGTGATGCTCTGAAATGGGGGGATCAGGTAGATAAAGTGTAACTGTTGTAACTAAAATGTATGCAATTACCCTGAAGTGAAAATCTACAATGTGTACTTCAATCATGTCTGAATTATTTGATGTGTAATTTTAAATTGTGGAGAAGAGGAGTAAATCAAGGTACAATGTGTCTTTGTCCCAAACCTTATGGAGGGCCTGTACCTGTAGGTTTGTGTGATGAATGCAGACTGTCACATTCCTGCACTAACACATACACTTCAGAGTTGCCAGTTAAATAATCTGCCCATCTTTGGGGGTTTTAGTAAAAGTGTGTGTTTGGGGAAGCACTGTAAAGACATAAGGAGGGCATACAAAAACCTCAGAAACACTAACACGTATCTTTCTCTTAGTTTCTGTTTCCTTTTAGAAAGTCTTGGATATTTAATAATCCAGCAATTTTCAGAGAAATGCCCAGTGGGATTGTATGATTAATGAACAATCTGTTGTGATCCCTTACACTACATTGCTGGCACACTCTCTTATGCTGTTCAACTGGACGAGTCCTAACCACCTGCCATAACACTGTGACAAAAGAACACCCTGCTTAATTTAAAATTAGCAAAAATTAAACTCACTGTTTTTAACCTCTTTACAGTGTAATATGTTTCTTATTGTTGTTGTTGATTTATTTATAGAAACCTCTACCAATCCTTGAGATGCCTGAGTATCTATAAGTGGTTACTCCTCATTGAAACTGTTGATTATTTTTTTTTTAGTGTTCTTTGGGTGGGTAGGAGACAGGATGTCAGATCCAAGTTGAATGCATTGTACTGTATATCGGATTCATTTGTAATTTGTCTGTAGTAGTGCAATTCAAAATCCAATTAGACCTAAAAAATGTCTTGTAAATTGAACAAAGTTAATAGTCTGGGCTTTGGATGCCAAATGAAATGAAAGTCAGCATTACTAAAAGACAACCTGAGAGGTTCATTTAGAGCATTGGCCAGTCTGAATAATATTCAAGTTACTTTCTGTGGAACAGATATCAAATTGTTCCTGAATTTTCAAAACAATTTAACTTGTTTTTTTTTTAAGTTTATGGCATTAAAAACAAATTATGCCATGCCAAAATGCAGCACTGTGGGCCAAACACTTAAATGTCATGAGGGAAACAAAAACTTGAAACATGAAAGTCAATGTAATCAATGGTGTGGGCTGGCATCCCGGCTGGGATGGTTGAAGGGTTCTTACCATGCCAAGGAACAAGCAAGAAGAGATATAGTGCATTCCCTACCACAGTTGGGAGGTAAAAAAAATGCTGCCAACATTGCAGTGGATATGCTGGTATACCAAAGGGGCATGACCGAGGATTCTTGCCCAGCCAAGATCATGGAAGGATGGGGGGAGGCCACTGGCCTGATTTGTGCTGAACAACTGATGAAGGATTTGGGGGCAGGGAAGAGTGTAGCATGTTGCCCTGGACAGAAAACTGAGTCGGGCCTGCGGCCATTTCCAAAACATCTGCCCATGTATTTGCATGACTCGAGATTCCCACCTACATTGTCCAGTGTTCCTGCTGTCACTATGCCACTGCTTTCACTTGGTTTTCATTTTGCTCTATCCTAGCGATCTCAACAATGATCATATTCTTCCTCTCTTTTCTGCTGGCTATGGACCATAAGTGTGGTGGACCACACCAACCTAGGCCCACTCACCATTACCAGCAGCCATGCCACATGTGCTTCAGAACAGACCACCCACCTGAAGCTAAGCATATTCAGATCAGGCCAGTACTTGGATGGGAGACCACCTCGTTAAAAGCTCACAATGGTTTTGGTGAGACCAGTAGAGGGTGCTTACTCTGTGGTCTGAATGTGGATCTCAATGCCCCAGTGCAGTGACGAGGACACTGTGCTCTAAATATGCCACTGTCCTTCAGATGAGATGTAAGACTGAGGTTCTGACTCTCTCTGTGGTCATTAAAGATCCCTTGGCATCTTCAGAAAAGAGCAGAGTATATCCCAATGTCCAGACTAAATTGCCCATCACAGCCACATTCATTCTGGCCCCCTAATGAATGAATGAATAAATTAATATCTTTATTGTTATTGCACAAGTACAATGAAAGTGGATGCCATCCTATGAGTGCAAAACAGCCTCCACTCCTCTCCTCCGAGCTTCATCCTCTTCCACCTGACTCTAGCTGATGATTGGAGGGAGGCGGCCCCTTTTATCCCCACCCGGACGTGCTCCAGGTGCCTCCTGATGAGCTTCCTGCAGCACTTCTCGGTGTGGCGGAAGTGCCGCATGAGCACCTGGAAGCACTCTGGGTGTCCCTGGTAATACTTCCACCAGTACCTCCAGGTTTGGTGGAAGTGTCCAGGGCTTCACAGTCTTCAGGGCACCCCCTGGTGGTGGCCACGGGTCCCTATAGGGTTGAGCTTCCATGCTCAATTCCTGTGGCCCCCACACAAACCAGGGCGACTGCCCTCTCGTGGCCCGGGGGAGGCATAGTCCCTCTCCCAGTTCTTCTTGGTGTCCCCGCTGGGCACAGCCCCCAGCCACACTATACAGAGTGAGTCAAAATGATGTTAATATTTGAATGGCGGAAACAATTTATTCACAAAATATACTTTGTTAATTTACAGGAATGTCTTGACCTGTTTGCCGTCATGTTCAACACATGTACTGTGGCACATAAATTGTCCACAAAAATTGTATAAAGGTATATACATAGCAGTACCATTAGTGTTAACATAATTTTGACTCACCCTGTATATATATACTGTGGTAGTTCAGCCTGGGCACAAACAGGCAGACGCAGAATGTCCCGAAAACACACAGTTTTATTTACAGTTCCAGCACACAACACAGTGACAGTGCACCAGACACCCTTAATCAGTCTGTCTCTCCCGTCTGGACATCTCCTGCCACCTTTACTCCTCTCCTGCCAAGCTTTGCCTTCTTCCTCCCGACTCTGCCTCCTCTACATGAGGGAGGCAGCCTCTTTTATAGCCACCCAGATGTGCTCCATCCGTAAAGGATGAGCGTGGGAAATTTGGGCTTCCTACGTATGTTGGAAGTCGCAGAAATAGTGAAGAGGGGTTTCCCCTATCTATATATACAGTTTAGAGGGTTCACCCATTCCCCCCCCCTTTGGTGTTTCAATAGGACATGAAACATACCTAACTTTTGTAAGTACACTGCAAGGAATGAACGTACGAAATCTATATGGAAAGTGGAAGAATTAGGGATGAGTCATTGAGGGCTTTGCCTTTTATATGCATATATACAGTATAAATATAGATATATATTTTGTATTCTGGAATATTTATTTGGGTTCTTTTTTCCCAGCACTGCCTTTTCTTATAAAGTGTCAAATGTCAAGTCTATGCTGTTCTGTCAGAAGTCAGGTGAGATGGATTAATCACAAGTGTGGTCTTGGCTTTTTCCAGCCTTCCTGTTGTCAGTCTATGTCAGTGGTGTTGACAGATATACTTTGGGATAGTGGCAGAAAAAAAGAGAGGACAGCAGAGGACATTGATGCCTTTGTTAGCGTCTTTAAAGAATGTCCAGCAGTATTATTACAATATTTATTTGATTGATAGCAAATGTACATTCTTCTAACGATACTGGTTAAAAATAGATATGGACATTCATAAAAAAAAGAAAGTAAAAATTAGTAATTTAATGACAATCAGCTAATATGTACAATCTCTATTAAAAGTATTCACACCCTAAGAAATTTTCACTTCTTATTTTTTAATATAACAGAGTTTAAGTGGATTTATTTGACTTTTTTACATTGACCAATAGGAAAAGACCCTTTAATGTCAAAGTAAACCACAAAGTGTCAGGACCTTGATTTTTACATCTCATCTCAAGAACGCCACCATGTTTGTGTAACTGTTGCCCAGGTGCTTTGTCAGACACAGCTTTATAGAAGAAACAAAGAAACCACTGGTAAAAAATATGCACAAGATATCTTGGCTACAGTTTGCCAGTATTGTGACAGACTTGGCATAAGGCCTCAAAGAGATACAAAAAGCATAATAGGACTTTCACTAGCCTGCCCAGAAGAGGCTCACCTTAACTCAGCTATTGCCCAAGTACTACCTGCCTGCTTCAGCCTATACAGTCCCAAACTGGGGAGTTGGCTTTAAGTTAAAAATATAAAGAAAGTCTCCAAAATATAATTCAAAAATACATCCCAAAGGAGAGAACCATCAAACTCATGTTCACAGAGACAAATGAAGTCAAATGATATATCTTCATAAATTGAGAGATTATTTAGAAAAAGGCCTCAGTACCATAGTCTATAAGTGTCATGTCTGGAGGAAACCAGGCACCACTCATCATCTGTGCAATATCATTCCAATGGTGAAGCATGGTGGTGACAGGGACTGGCAGATTGGACAAGATTGATGTTTCAGAATTTTTAGTAAATTTGCAAACATTTCTAAAATCCTGTATTCGCATTGTCATTCTGTGATATGAGTGAGGCTTGAAAAAGGAAATAAAATTATTTTTTATGATTTTAGAATAAGGCTGCAACAGAGCAAAATGTGAAAAACTAAATGGGTCTCAAAACTTTCTGAAGGCACTGTATATGCATACTGTGCAAACGTCTTAGGCACTTTAGTTAACAATCACATTTGTCTTGTTAGGGGGTTTCAATTACATGTGATACAATAGGGGAGTCATCCTCTTTAATAAAACCCCTATGTGCGTCCAGGTGTCCGTGTATGTGTCTTCTGGTGAAGTGCGCATGTGCGGGGCCACACGGCACGTGTTCAGTCTCTTTCTGTGCATTCCTTGTGTGTGCAGAGAGAGACACACACACACACAGGCGCACGAGAGACACACACATACACACACACACACACAGGCGCGCAAGAGACAGACACACACACAGGCGCATGCGAGACAGACACACACACACACAGGCGCGCACGCGACAGACACACACACACACACAGGTGCACGCCCGACAGATACACACACACACAGGCACGCGCAACACACACACACACACACACACAGGCACGCACGTGACAGACACACACACACACACACAGGTGCGCGTGAGACACACACACACAGGCATGCACGAGACACACACACACACACACACACACACACACACAGGCGCGCGCGAGACACACACACAGGCGCGTGCGACAGACACACACACACACAGGCACGTACGTGCATTGTTGCAATGTTACTTTTCTCGGTGGTTTATTAAATTACGGATTTTTCAAATGTTCATTTTTTTCCCTGTGCTTAAAACTCATTAAAAAAATGTGTTTTTAGCGAGAGGTTCGTAAGGCTATAGCGCGAACTCTTGCAGTGTTAGTTTTCTCTGTTGTTCAAGGTTTTCCTAGTGTTATTCAATGTTTTTACATTTAGTTTACTATTACGCTGTGCATTCAATGGTATAATTAAGTATATTTGTGCTAAAAAACTTAAAAAAATATATATTTACATACAGTTCATACGGTCTGGAAAGGATTAATTGTATTTACATACAGTCCTATGGGGGAAATTACTTCGGTTCATGACCAAATTGGGTTATAACCAGAGTTTTGGAACGAATTATGGTCGTGAACCGAGGTTCCACTGTATTACTGTCAGGCAAAATTACAGGCATTTTACGGAAATACAAACCAGTATTACTGAGAGAGAAAATTAAAGGCACACAATACAGTGACGTATATTATAGACACATACAAGGTCCCTTGCCATTTAATATAGACTGTTCCTACTAATGTTTATGCACTACTGTTCTAGCGCCCGTTATTGTAACGGGCTTAATGTCTAGTATATATATAATTTTCTACTTCATTTTAATTAAGGAAATTAAAATAGTTTTCATCTCTTTCATCCCTTATATATTTTTTTATTCCAATAAAGATCACTCAGTCCCCTATGACATGTGCTCATCTTTACAGTAATGACAGGCTTTCACTATGTAGTATACTTTTCAAGAAACAGTAAAATGGGCCTCCTCTGAGTCATCATGTAAAATTGTTAAGGGAAGCAGCGGGTCTATAACAGAGCTATTTTGTTGCAGTTCTGATACAAGAGAGTTAAGATCTAACAGATGGCCATATTGATTCAGATGGGAACACACTTAATTTTTTTTGTTAAAATCAAAATGTTACATGAACAATGCTTCTTAAGATGGCTTGTTCTACAGTTTTAATTTAAAGGTATTCTCCAAAGAATTTAAACTTGGTTATGCCACATACTATTATTTGACTCCATTTTGTATAACTGTACTTTGAACACAGTCATGTCTACTTCATCTTTTAGATTATAATCAATGCATTGGGATTCCTATGTTGCACAGCAATACCAAGGACATAAAGACCACTAAACAAATATGACAAAGTGTAGCTGCACAATGAAAGCTTTGGTACACAGACCCTTGCCTGGAATAGGAAGGTAGGTTGGGAGCATGCGCTGATAGCTCGTTGCTGTACCCACCACACGACAAACCACCTGGATAGTTCAGGGAAAATGATGGCATTAAGGGAAAAATGGTTTTGGAGAGACATTTTCCAAGTGGTACTGAACAGCTATTAAGATACCACGTTTCACTCCTTTACCAGGTGTACCCAGCAGTTCATTTTTAACCCATTCATTTAATTAGTGGTCAATATCTCACAATACAGCCCTCATACTCCGTAGTGCATTGGCCACATCTCTTACAGCATCCACTGTTGCATTTTGTGACTCCAGAACAACGTCCGTCAGCACACAGCCAGATGGTTGCCCTGCGATTTCAAGGCAGAGCTGTGTCTGCAGCCTGCACCCAAAGACGTCAGCTTTTGTAATATTGTCTGAAACAGAATAAACAGATGGTGGGCTGTGACTCGCCTTTTCGCGTCGACTTTGATATCTGAGCACCTCTTATTTATTTTGGGCACTGTGCGACTTTCTGAACTCGATCTTTCAAGTGTCTCCACCACACTGTATCACTCCATCAATTTCCTTTTGTTGCTTATCCCACTGCTTAAGCCAACAAATTGTTAGCTTTTCCTTGCCTCCACTTTTGCATTCGATAAAATTCTTCGTTTTTTTCCACATGCTTTTGCCATTAGCTTTTAACAAAACACTGAACAGAAGGGGCTATACAAATATGCAAAATTATGGGAGCAGTTGGGGTGGGGCTGTAGGCACGTGCATGTGCATTAAATTTCACGTCCATTGAGATTTATAAAAGGGGAGGCCCCAGGAATTTATAAAGTTTCATTCCTTCTACAGTATGCATGTAACTATGCAACAGCTCCACAACTAAAGAGCTGTTTGGGGTATACTGCATGCAAGTATGTTTGGAGTGAGCTTGGCACATGTGTACTCTCATGGAGTACAGTGGGGGTGCTCTGTCATGTGTGTAAGGAGACAAGTGGAGAAGTAACCCTATAGACTATCTCGGGGATAACCCCTGTGTTAGTGTTCAGGAAGATAGCCTATTGTGTATAATGCCTGTGTTTAAATAATTTAGATTGCTATTATTATAGATTATTAAAAGCTTAGGTTAATCGATTATTATTATTATAGAGTATAGATTATTATGATATACATTTGAGGAGCTTTCCAGGTCATTCTTGGTCAGTGTATTCCCTTTGTTTTTCATCTGTATATCATAAGAGGATAATGTATTTTATTCTTCAGTGTGACATCCATAGAAAAGTAAAGGACTCATTGAACTGAAAAATATAACTAAGTTTTATACACTTATAATATTCCCACTGTGAGTTTTACTGGAGATTTTAAAATAAAATCAATAGAGTAACAGTAAATAGGGAGTAAATGTACTGCAAAATACAATTTCTCTGGGCTGCTTAGTGACTCTGTTCTCTGCCCAAGGCTTTAGTGGTCTCATACGCTAGCTGTGAAACTCAGTCTGCTGTTGTCATTGGGTCAAAGGAGCGAACAACCTAAATAGAGCTACGGTTTACTGCCCATGAAGGATTCTGTCATGCCCATTGGCGGACTGCTACTTCAATTCATTTAGAATAGCTGCAGAATACAGCTAACAGATACCAGCAGGTACTTCTGAAATGAATTGAAGGCACGGCAAGGTTAAGCATTAAACAAAACACAAGAAATGATACATACCACACTCTATGTCATGTTTTCTTTGCTGTATGAAAAAAAGAAAATACAAGGCAGTTTTAATTTGTTCTTGGTGTCTTAGGAAGAAGAAAACAGGGGGTAGAGAATTCATATAAAAAACAGCATGAAATAAATGAGAGTATGGAAAAATCTGCTTGGTAAAAAGGGGATATGAAAATAAACAAACATTAAACAGAAGGATATAGAATTAAGAAAAGAGGGATACATTTACTTTATGTATAAGATACATAATTAATATAAAACAATATTAGATTAAAGGGTCATATAAAGAATCCAAAAAAATCAGTAAACAAAGGGAAGATATAGTTAGTATGAAACAGCATTAAAGGAATACTCCACTGAATTTTTTTTTTTGTGAGTTTGAAATTTTCAACGAGAAGATTATTAGTCTCATAGTTTAATGGAGAAAAAAGGTAACAAAATTACTGATATACAGTATAGGTGTCAATGGTGACCAATGCTAAACAACAACAAAACAGATCAAACCATCCATGAAAACAAGCTCAAATTACTCGTGCTGCATATTCCACATATATGGTGTCCAGTTGTATGCTTACAATGTCCCAGACATTACAAAATATTGTTAAATAAACCATTTCTGGAAAATTCTTTCATGGATAAAAGTGGAATGTGTCGAAACAAGAACAAGCTTTTGAATTGAAGACCCCCATTCATTAGTATAGCCCAGGAGTGGTCAACTCTGATCCTGCCACTGTGGTAGCTCCAAGTTTTTGTTACAACCCAGCTGCTTAATTAGAAGCCAATCCTCTACAATAACATACCTTATTTAATTTCAGAGATTGTTAGTGTTTTAACTCTACCATGTCAGTTCATTCTTAAATCATAATTGTTTTCCTTTGTAATGATACATGTATCATCCAAGTGATTTGAAGCCTAAAATGTAATTTTCAGTTCTTCACTTTCTCTTCAAAGTACTTAATTAAACCAAATAGTGAAAGATGAATACAGACAGGTGGAAATGGAGACAAGCTAGATGTAGAACTGTTGGTTTCCTTTGTCATTTGCATCTTATTTCTAATAAGGAGCAGTTAAAACAATGAATATATAGTAGCTGTTTATGACTAAAATAAGCGATCAAGGGTTCAAAATCTTAACAAGCGAGACAAGTAAAACAAACCAGAAAAATGTCACTTGAGCAATTAGTGTTTCATCAGAGATAAATGACTTCTCATAAAGCAATTGGGTTGCAACAAAAACCTGAAGTCACTGAGACCCTCCAGGATCAATGTTGCTTATTCCTGATTTAAAGGGCCTGAGTTTTAAAAAGCAAATAAATGAAATGAAGTTAATTAGAAGCAAAAACTAATCGCTAATTAGGAAAATGCTTAGATTAAAAAGCTGTAGCCATTGTGGCTCTCTAGGATTGGAGTTGGCCATCCCTGCTGTAGAGCGTGGTCTGAGAGATGTGTACAATTAAAAATTAAAGGAAAGGAGCTGAAAACATTATCAGGTGGAAAGTAGCCTCATGCCTTTGTGAACTGTTACAACAAAAAGATAATCAATTCACCACTGCAGATTTACAAAAAGCCAATGGAAAATCTGGAAGGCCTGACTTTGTGGCTTAATGACCAATGAATGAGGAACGAGGCGGGTCTTCAATTCAAAAGCTCATTTCTGTTTTAACACACACTAACACACACCCACTGTGTGTGTTTAAAAAACAAATTCTCCAGAAGTGGTTTATTTAACAATATTTTAGTCAAAATAAGCATGCAACTGGATACCTGCCTAGTGGATTATGTGATGTGAACAATTTGAGATTTTTCATCATGGATGTTTTGATGTTGTATGCAGTTTTTCAGTGTTGGCACCCATTAACACCTATAGTATTGGTAATTTTGCTTCCTTCATTCTCCATAAGAACATGAATAAGAATACTAATTTTTCTGGGCTATAACTACAAATAACACAGTACAGAGCTGGCCTTAGGGGTGTGCAGGGCCTAGGGCTGACCAACCCCACATGGGACCGGTTACGTCAAACGCTGTTACCGGTATGTGTGGACTGTATAAACTTGCTCGCAAATTTAATAAAAATAATGTAAGCATACACCAGATGTTCTCATTACAGTATTCAGCTAAATTTTTGCAAGACTTTATAAAAACATAACTGGAGAATATAACTTGACAAATCTGCGAGAATGGGACATGCAGACCTCAAAAGCAGGGCCCCCTGAAGTGCGGGGCCTGGGGCAGTCACCCCACTTGCCACCCCCAAATGCTGCTCTTGTCACAGGGTGAGAAACAGTTAAAAAAGATACTTTTTGTATGGAGCATTCCTTAAATACAAGGAGCCTATAAATAATAAAAAGAAGATATGAAATGAATAAAAGAATAGAATTAAATAATGAACAGTCTTAAAATAACACTAAAAACAATGTCAAGTAAATTCAAGGACAGATAAAGAAAATTAAAAAAGCTTTCAATAAAAAGAGGGGTTAAACTCATATAAAAAGAGCAAATAATTGAAAAAAGACCTACAATTAATTTAAGAAAATACTATAAAAGACCATAAAACTAACATACAAATCAGAATTTAATTAAACTTGAATTAATAGAAAAACATTTCAATAAAAAACTGTGAAAGAATAAATATAAAACCAATAAATAACAATTGGGTACAGAATTAACATTAGTGTGAAGTTTAATATATCTTTGTGCTTTAACAAGTATCAAATAAAAAGGTATTATTTTTAAAAAGATTACTTTGTGTGAGTGCTTAAAAGAAGAAACAAATAATTTCACTTATTTCCACAAACAGAAAAGCACTAAAGGCCTGCATTTAGTATGGTCTAAGAGTCTTTAACCAGAATTAAATGCCCACTTCATTAAGCCGCACTAAAACCAAAACAAATAGTCATGAATTTCTCTTGGCACTAGTTAAAATACATCTGAGCACAAACAGGAATTCTGACTTTACTCTTCATATATAAAAACCTAAATGTAATTTTATGTTAATTAAAATGTCTAATTACTTCTACTGAAAGTACTTTCTTCATTTCTGCCTTTCTGCTTGTGTGTCATCCATTTTCAGAGCCTGCAAGTTCCATTATAGTTGACGCCTACCTTGGCAGCCCTGGTAAACAAGCCAGTCTGTCGCAGGACGTGGCCACATTGCAGTTACATTTCCAGGTAGGCCCTTCTGGTGTTTGTTGAAACCCGCTGTTTGCTAAGAAATCCCTCACAGGCACTGGGATGTTGTGCAGATTCCACACTGAAAGACACTGAACCCCGGACCCTGGAGATGTGAGGCAACATTAGCTACCACCAGTCGCTTTCTTTCATAACTGCTTAATTATTTGCCCAAATGGGGGAATCATGAAATACAAATATAATGTTTCAATAAGTAAAATAAAGTGATGATGGTTATAATGATTCATCCACGTCTTGCAGTATGTAAGCTCAACTAGTAAAACATCAGCCTGTTATTTCAACTTTCATAATTCACTTTGTTATTTCTGGAAATGTTTCTCTGTTTTTAACTGCATTAGAGCTTTGGACATTTTTTCTAGTTATTGGGAATGCATTGCTATTTTTTCACTTTTATTATGATGATTATTGCAGCTACATTGTGAAATTTGTTATCATAAATTGTATTTTTTAATCAGGTACGTAATAAAGCGATTTGGCTATTTTCTGAAACAATTACATGGCTCATCAGTGTTATATCATAAGGAGCAAAACACAATGAAATTAACCTATTAGCACATAATTAGCTAACATTAACACTTTAAAATTATGCTTTAAATGCCAAAGCATATTCATTTAAGTTCTTCTATTCTAATTTTGAAACTAAATTGAAAAATGTGTCAAAGTGCATTGGAATTGCTTAAATTCCATTAACTGACTTCAGTAATGGCGGTGCAGCAGGTAGCCTCACACTTACAGATGAGAATAGGCAGGCAGTGCAGTGTAGTGGTTAAGACTTTGGACTTTAAACCTTGAGATGGTTGGTACAGCTCCCACTACTGACACTGAGTGACCATGAGCTGCTCACATAACCTGCCTTTGCTCCAACTGGTAAAACCAAAAGAAATGTAACCAATTTTTTCATATACTGTATGTCATACGTTTTTTTTGGATAAAGGTGACAGCCAAATAGGTAAATGCATAATAGATCATTAGGACTGCCTCCTGGCCATTTTGTCTTTACTATTGGTCGCAATTACAAATAACAGAAGAGTGGCCATATCATTTAATGGCTGGTTGCTGTGCCATTATTTGATATGCCACAACGCTGAGCAAGCCTGTCTTCTGTCCAGTTTCCTCAGGACAAGAAAGCTGGATCTCTGCCTTTATTCTTACTTTTTCTTCCTAAATGTCAGATTTTATTATTTTAGTATCAACAATATAAACATTCCAAATGCTCCATGTTTACAAACTATGATTTATTTCATGCATAGAGGCAGACTGCTGAAATGGCTAAGCAGTATAAATATTTGGGGATGGTTGCTGAAACTGACCTTTGAAATGAATACATTAAGAAGATGTGCCTAAAAATACTGATTTTTTAATGGTTATTTTTTCAAACCCTTCTTCATAATCGCTTTCATCATACAAGATGGGTAACATTAAAAATATTAACAACATTATCAATATTGGACAGCACTACTATGCAGCTGTACTACATAGCCTGGCTAATAGGAAGGTCAACTGTGTCCTGGCAGACAGAAGCCATCCTCTTGACTCACATGTTCACATGTTACCATCAGGCTTAAGGTTTAGAATAGAAACTTAATGCCTCAAATTCTCAAACTTCTCCTGCTTCACTCTTTTAACGTTCTGGACGTGTAATGACATAGTGAGTGCACCAAGAGTGGGACATTCTCAGAGTCTTCATGATAAATAATAAGAATTCATTGCTTTTACTAATGAAAATGCCAGAAGAATCATGTATGAAACTTGCTCACATTTGGAAACATGCATAAGCCATTTCTTACCTAAAAGTTTGTAAAGCATGAACTTGGCATGAAAATTGGCTTAGCATTGAGGCATATTTCCTTGGTATTCAATGACTGGCTGCAGAACAATGATGTTTTGGCATTACATGTGCTTACGAGTATATATTTTATTGTTGTTTATGTTGGTTGTGAGTTGTGATTTTCTGTTATGATTATAATTCTGTACTGTCCCTTTAAATGTAGTTTTTCTCCATCTTCTTTGTGGGTGGATCACCAAGCCACCCTGACATCCCCATGTCTGAGCCCTCCTTCTGGATATTTAGGGCCAAGCCAGAGGAGGATTCAGACTTGGTGTATTGAAGTCTATTGGAATGTGGATACTGTTAATTTATTTTCCAAATTTACTGTCGTTTATGTTTTATTTTCTGCCTTGTCTTTGGTTTATGATATCTGGATCATGTATTGGGGACATGTTAGCTGAGGATTGCCTTTTAGGCAACTCATATATGTGTTTTTTAGCTTTTGATATTTTTCTATGTGTCTAAATAAATACCTTCGTTTTATAAAGTTCCTTTATGTGAACAGTCTTTCCAATAGAAAGTTTTACAAATTTGTCCATCTCTTGGAAAGCAATTTCATATTTTGAGACGTTGAGAAGTTATTTTGAGGCTTAAATACCTTTTGGACCTAAAAGGCCTTCAAGCAGGCCAATGGGGTTAGTAGTTGAAATAATCCGCGCAGGCAGGTTTTTGGCGGCCTCACACCCTTTTTACTACAAATTCAAATGTACCATTAAATAAAAACAAAAAATATAATTGAGTTGCGCCTGTGTCCACAGAAGGGACTCCAAATGAGTTACCATCACAGACCTTGTCACCAGGAGGGGCCACTATTGATTTGGCACCTAAGTTGACACCTTCATCAAGGTGTCCCAAGGTTCAAGCAGTAAGTATATAATTAAAGCAGTCACCTCTTAGCTTGACTATTGTAGTTCTGTCACCCTTGCTTGGATGTGTCCTGCCTGCTACCAAATTGTTCCAATTGTGACACAGTCTTTTTGCCTAATCAGCCCCGTCAGGTCTTTGAGCTTGGTCACCTCGGCCTAAAGATGGGCTTTATTGTTTGGATTTACTGAGATTTTGTATGGAATATACTTCAGGGGTGTCTGGTAGCCACACCTTAGGGAGGTTGTTATGTTATGGTATTGTATGTGTTTATGCATTTTATTGTTTTGTTGTTTCTGAGTTGTTAAGTATTTTATTTTTATGGATTTTCTGTTACATTTATAATTATGTACGTTCCACTTTCTTTGTGTGTGGAGCCCCAACAGGCAGAGCCACCCTGACATCACCATGTTTGAGCTATCCCTCTGGCTATTTAGGTCAAAGCCAAAGGATAGACCAGACATTTTGCATTGAAATATATTGGAATTGTGAGTATTCTTTATTGTTTCTGGAATTACTGCCATTTCGGTATGTTTTTCCTGCTTTGCCATGGATTTAAGAAATCTGGATCATGTATTGAGTTACAACATATCTCATTTCTGTTCTTGAATGATCTAATGTTGCCGCGTGTATATATTCAAAATACCTCTCTGTTGATAACACATTTGCCTATTTATCTGTCACTTCTACACCTTAGAGCCTGTTAACCAATCACCATTTAAATTAATAAAATCATTGTGTTAACTAAGACAGGCAATTAGACAGTCAATAAAGACGCACAATCATTTAACTGCAAACAGTAGGAAGCACAGTGCGGCTGAGTCTGTCACACTCAGGAGCTCTAAGTACATATTGCATTTCTTTCAGTTTTATGGATGTAGGAAACAAGTGAAGATGTTTGTGGTTGTGTCTGAAACCAGCCTGAAAAAGGGTACAAGGATGGTGGATTGTTCTGAAAACTGGCTTTTAGCAGCTGTCTTTTCTTATCAAACACTTGGATCTTCCTGGTGATGTTTCTGATGAGAGAGCGGGTCCTCTTGAGGTCATAGCCTTGAAAACAGTAAACGAAACATAATCAGTGATTGCAAAAGCTGTCTTGCAACATCTTAAAGTAATCTAATCATACTGCATGTTAGAACTTTCTGCTCAAAGTCTCCTTAAATAGAACTGATCTGTATCATGTAATGATATTGTAACAGAAATTCACAATTCCTATAGCGGGGTTGTTGTTGGCAGGCACTGTAACATTGTGGTTAAGGAACTGAACTATGATTCATGAGGCTGCAAGTCCAGTTCCTTCCATTTGACCTGCCTGTGTTTCAACTGCAAAAAAATAAATATGTTAGCAATGTTATAGAGCGTGTCTGTACTGAACAGTGTCATGGGTTGGGAATCAATACAGAAATCTACTATATAAAATAAAGGCTGGGACCAAAAGAAAGAGGTGGTGAATACAAGTGGCTTAAAATGAAGAGTCTATTGAGACTAAACAGTGAGATCCTGCAATAAGTGGAACTCATTCTCTCGCATGTTTCTTAAAAATTTTGAAAACCCATTTAGTCTTGCCTCTTTGAAGGTACTATCCCTCTTTTCCACATAACTAAAACACTTTCATAATATCAAGTCGCTTCAGCATTTTTAGCTGGATCTTATCCATGCCTGCAGCCTTGCCTCGGATTATGACTTTTAATTATGACAGCAACCTCAACCACATTGATACCTCCTGCCCCAGCCAAAACTTCCTCCTAGAAGCAGGATATATTCACAGGATTTAAGAGCTATTTTTTACAAAATGTTTGCTTTCCCACAACTATGTCACAGTAAGTCTAAGCTCTTTCTAGAAACATCAGGCAAGAATCAAACAAGGATGTCATTTTAGTGCATCAAAGTACATGTTCACACATACAATTTAAAGCTGTCAAGTAACCAGAGATGCACCTTTGGCATTTGGGAAGACCAAGAGGAAACGCATGAGGATGCAGAGAAAATGTGCACATTTCACATAGAATATGGAGCTAGGAGGAACTGGTATTAATACTGTAGCTTATTAGCTTATAAGGACTTATCCTGCATTTCTGCCTGGCAGAGCTGACAACTTTGGCAAAGTGAAAGCTGAGAAAATATAATTCTTTTCTTTGTACTTCTGGGAAAGTAGGGGTGTATGGTTTATATGTATGTAAGAACAGCAACATAAGGTAACAACACAAGCACAAATCACAAAATGAAAAAAGAAGTTTCATTGTTGCACTGGTCATTGATAAACACTGGAGGTTTATCTAGCTATTGTGACAGATAGGGGGTGCTATCATTCCCTTGAACCCCTGTCCACGACTCCAGACACCAGGTAAAAGTCCAATAATCGACTTTATTAAACTTCCACAGTGCACAAAGCACCCTCTCCTCCACTATACTCATAAATCAATAACAATAATAAACAATAAACAATCCTCCAACTCCCAGAGGCGTTGCCACCCTTTCACCCAGCTCAGCTCGCTGTCTGGGAGCTCTCACAGTCCTTTTATATTCCCTGACCCGGAAGTGTTCCCAATCCCAGTCCATGTGATCCTGTATCACTTCCGGGTCAGGTAAAAGTTCTTTTCTTCACCCTGGAAGCCCATCGCTCTTCCTTTGACGAACTTCCGGGTCATAGGGCACAAATAAGTCTTCGGTCCTCCCTGCAGCTCCCTCTTGTGGCCCCTGTGGTATCCAGCAGGGTCTTGTATAAAAACTACATATTCCATGACTCCCTGCTGGTCTTCGGGGCACCTCCATACTGCAGGGAGGGCTTCATCTGGCGGCCTGGGGGTATTGGCCGGGATGACAAGCCGGCCAATGATCACACTATCTGCTTGATTAATTCAAAATCGTTTCTCAACTCCTCTCACTGTTTGCATTTACTTCATACCTCTAACCCATTGGGATTCCACCCAATTGACTCCACATTGCATTTTATTTAGGAACATGTGATTTGACAAGTGGTCTGAAATGTTCTCAAAGTGCTGCAGCTTTCATAGCAGTTTAAATGAACATCCAGACTAAATATGCTTATGTGTCTTTTCTACTTTGTCCTGAAAAACAAAAAAATAAAGAAAGGACCCAATGTCTGGACCCAAGAATAATGCCTATTAATTCACCTTCAGGGTAAATTGTATTCCTGTCTGGACTGTGGTCCCCTAGTGACACTCATTTATCACCAGGAAGTTCCAGAGAGATTCTCACTATTAAATGAGGCCATATTTTATCCCTCAAAGTGCCTTGAATACCTCCCTGTTCTCCTTGCATCTCTAAACATTATATTCATAAATTACTATATACATAATGAATACTGCATATATATATACATGCACATATACACACAGATATATATCCCGTATATACATATAAAGTGTCTGTATGTATATATATTTGTAGCTAGTAATCCACAAAGGGAGAAAATGAATCACATATCACATATTGCTGCCTAACCAGTTCAGTTAAGAGTTCTGGTAATAGAGATCCCCAATTTTAAAGCATGGCTGTAACTCAGTTCACACCTAAACTTTGTAATCACTGCATTGACAACACATTCGTCACATTATAAAGTGACCAGCTGAATTAATTCCAGAGTCACATCCACTCTGTATTCCCTGCAATTCAGTTCACCATGGGAAAAGATATGAACCAACGAATTAATTTCCTGGACATCTCCATTGAAAGAGGTAATGACGCCACCTTAATTACGAGTGTTTCTACAAATCACCTCTCATCTCATAAACGGAGTTGAGTTAAAACTCTGTTCCAAAGGATTTGCAATGTTTACACAGGAAGTGCCACAGACTTCAGCAGACAATTGACTCTAGCCTGATCTCAAGTCCTACTTGGCACAGCCTTCCCTATCACCGTGGTGTATCGGAAAGTATGTGTGCATCCTCTCCAAATCAGGCATCAAAATAGCCCATAAACCTTCAAACACTCTGTGGATTGTTCTTCTTAATGTCAAGAACTCCACATCAGAGACACTACTACACCATGCAGTTCATGCCCAGCTTGTATACGTGGAACAAACATCTAAAACACTTGCAACACACATACAAGAACATCGCAATGCTCTCAAACTCTCTGCTATACACACATACAGGTTCAACTGGACACATGTTTAACTGGCAAGTAAAATTCAGGGCTAATACTCAAAGTGCCAGAAAGCTCAGCCCAGCATATGTAGGTTTAAAAAGAAGGACACCCTAATAATAAAACAGACTTTGTGGCCTACACCTTCCAAACCCCAAATTATAGGTTTACACAAACAACACAGTATACTGTATGATTATAGGAATACATAAAACTTCCAAGGTTTATGCTAGCACCATCAAGTCATTTTTATCATTAACAAAAGGTTTTTTGTATGATACTGGACAGCATTCCCTTTAAGATATAATTTGTTTAATTCATCAAGAACAAACTCAGAATCAAGAAGAGTGGGAGTCAACACCATGGAAACTATCTGTGCTAAGACAATGAAAAACTGACTAAGACTAAAAGAACATAGTGAAAGGGGTCAGTTTCTATGATTGTTTTTAGCTTGCACAAAATTTTCCATAATGTATAATTTGTATAACTAAGGTTGTATTTAAAGTTGTGTAATTTTTATAATACAAAGAAAAAGAATATATTCGACTAATAGTTATTAAATCCTTACAAACAGTCAAGCATTTTCCACATATTATTTAAATAAGAAGTCCTATTTAAGAGAATACCTGTGGTAAATGTACTGTTTATTATGAACGTGTAGTGATGTTTATTTAAATAAAATGTACAAAAAGCTTCCATATAACTTTAAAGCAGTATGATTTTTCAATAAGCAATTAAAATTAAAAAATGGTTTTGTGAAGATTTCATTGACTGTAATCTCAGAAAACCACAGGGGGTTTTGGCTATCATCATTGTATTAGTTTTACTATTAAAAAAATGTTTTTTGTATGATACTCTTTAAATTATTCTACAACTATTATATTACATTTTCATCTGCATTTACTTTCAAATTATTAAAACCTAATTATTTTTATGTTTTAACGTTTCACTGTAAAATCAGAAACTTGGTTTCTTTCTCCTGGAATCTGATTTTTTTACCTCTTGTGATGTTTCTTGTAGGAGTTTATTTTATGATAATCTAAATTTCAATTTCTTGGGAAACACCTGCTCCAGATGTATGCATAGACTTTCATCAGATTATAGTCATATATCTTCTGGCTTTACAGCAGTTAATTTTAAAAATTCAGCTGTCCTCAAGTTACCTACCACCTATGTATGCAGTGTAATCAAAACTGCTTAATACTGCACACTAAGACTCATTAATAAGTGAACATTGGTAACTTGTGTGTGTGTTTAGATCTATACTTGTAGGTGACTTTTTCTTGCAGGTATGTTTGGTATTGCGTACACAAGGCATCTAATGAAAGAAGTACAGCAAAATGTGTAGTACACACTCAATGGCCAGTCAGCTTCCAGTTTAAAATGAAATTCTCCTGTTGCTTGATGTACGTATGGCCTCACACACTGCTGATCTCTGGATGTGTCTGACTGTGGACCCTGCAGAGGTTTATTTTCTCCAGGAATGTGGCTGATTGGAGTTTTTAGTTTCCTGTTCTCTTTTGTTAACTGGTTATATCTCAATATTAATATTGATGGAGATGATTGTTAGGATCCTTTCACTCAATCAGTTCAAAATTGAAATTACTCTGCTTAACCCAATCTGTATTTTTATTTATGTGGATTATCCAATCAGTAATTTGTAAAGTTGCAGTTGTATATTACCGGTGAAATCGTTATAGCACTCTCAGCCTGCACTCAGTAAAGAGTACCATACAAAAAGAAATTGAATTGAATCTAAAAATATACCTGCCTCTCTTCTCCTGACTATTCTCACTTCTCTCAATTACACCTCACTCCATCCTAGGTTTCTTCATGAATTTATTTTATTTTGATTCATTTTTCAATATTTTTTCAACATTTGGTTTTCTAGAAATCTACTTTATTTATTATTTACTAGCTGTCCCCCGTGGTTCCACCCATATAGTAGTAAAACAGGACAAACTTTAAAAATGAATAATAATAATTAAAAAAAATTTAATTTGTAGTGCAAAGAATTTATATTGATAGATTTCATTTCCTTGGGCCTCTTGATATACAATACTTTTGTTTGTGGTATCGGGGCGGGGACACATAGTTTTCTTGAGGAACTAACTCAGGAGAAAGCGATGTAAAGCTGATCATGCATGAAGCATGGTGAGCTAAGATCAAGCCCTGCTAACCTGAGTGTCTGTCCCTAGGCCTTGCTAATTAACATTGCAAAGCAAAGCTTCACAGGGAACTGTAATCTTTTTGAATTGAAAGGGCATGTCGGTCGCGATTAGAGGAATGGGAGGGATTAAAACCCTCTCACCAATGCCACATCAGACCGACTCGAACACAGGCTGGTGCGTGAGTGAGGAGTGCTCAGCCCACATCCTCCTCCCCCTCGGCCCACAGCCTCTTTCTCAGATTTGCGCAAATAAATCACTGATGCAAGTGAACTATGATACTTAGCGAGATGAGAGAAGTCACAAAATCAACCAAAATGTTCAATCAAATCATAGAAAAAAACTCAATCTAAATCCGTAGCTCTCTTGTGAAAAGTGGACAGACAGACAGACAGACAGACGCTGGATTTTTTATATATACAGGTAAAATTCCGTTACAACGAATATCTTTACAATGAAGTTTCCATTACAATGAAGTATTTTTATGGTCCCGACAGTTTCCCCATATGACGCAAGTCTATAGAAATCTCGTTACTACGCAGTACATTCAGTAGATACTTTCATTACAACGAAGTGCCCAAAAGACCTTGAAATGCCTCAATGGATCATCCACCGCAGCTCAGTTGTGCACAACAATTCCCAAACAGAAACATTGTAATTTTATTTTTCTTTCTTCAAACTTTCCTCGTACTGTTTTTTGTTGTTTTTGTTTTCTGTGGTTTTTAGTGATACCTTTTGCTTATTGCTCATCAACATTTGAAAAACATCCATTGGAATTTAACTCAATGTCACCCTCCTATAGAAACGACAGACACAAAAAAACGACAACAGTTCATATTAGAAAAAAAAAAAACTTTACATTTTTGCAGCTCTTGATTGTGACAAAAAGAAAAAAAGACGTTGCCAGTGAATTCGGAATTTTGGCATCGACGCTGTCAACGTTCTTGTAAGAAAAAAGAAGAAAAAAAAAAAGGTTGCAAACGTATGTGAACTGCTGCATTTGAAGACATAGAAAAAGCAGTGTTTATGTGGTTGTGGTGATGCTCGTTCAAGAAACATTCCTATCAATGTACAGTAGCACTCATTCAAGAAAATGTGAGGTTTGTAAACTCTCTTGTGACATCCCACAACTGGACAACACGCCGAAGAGCGCCCCGAAGTCCGATCTACGCGTCTATGGAAGACTGTTTATCTGTTGCCAGGACAACAGCAGGCTCAAAGCTATGCTGCCTCTCTAAGCTATGCTGCATCTCTCCGCCAAAGCAAACTGAAAAGATATCGATGGGTGATGCAAGGAACATTGTAAATGCAGGTAACAGGATTACTTGATCACTGATCTGGCCACGACCCTGCCTGACTGCTGTGTATAGCAGAGTGGCAGATCACGCTACAATAAATAAGTGTGCCGTTCCTGTTTCAAGCTGAATTAAGCTGGTTTTGTTAAAGGACCGAGACTCAGCCTCGTGTTTTGGGTTGCAAGACAGGGACTTATAGCGTGACCCCGATCTTTTATGATTTGCTTCTGTGTCGCTTCACTGCAGCACTATGCTGGCAACAGACAAACAATCTTCCACAGACGCTACAATTGCGCTTTGGGATGCACTTCAGCGTGTCATTTCCGTTGCACAGCAGTGCTTCAGCCATTGGATTTGGGCATCATTTGCACCCTGAAAGTGTATTATCACAAGGAAATGCTGAGAAAAATTCTCGTCAGTAAAACTTGTAGGCACCTGCCTTCCCTTCTACATCTATAACTTCATGCAACTAGGTGTAGTAAAAGACAAGCAGGAATTAAGTTACAATTTAAACAATATATTATTGATAATATTCATAAGTAATAACAATATTCAAAGTACGTTTGAATATTGGAAATCATACAACCTGATAAATGGTGATGTGTAGTTTCAGGAGGCACACAGACTTGTTAGTTACTTAAAATGTCTCTAGTTAAGGCATCATTTTGTGGTCAGCTTTCTTCAGAACAGGCCGCATACCTATCTCAATATGTCTGCCAAGCTGTGCTCTTCATTGTGTTGTCCTTTTCAGTTCATGGTGTGAGATGGTCTTTCATCAGTTTGGTAAGAGAGAGAGAGCTGGGTAAAGCAAGCAAATTTATAGGTTTTCTGTCCAACCCCTAGGGCCAATAGGGCATCGTGGTACTTAAAGGCTTCTGATACAAGCCAGTTCCAAACAGCCATAATTCAGACCAATGGGGGAACAGAAAATATCTTCACACCTGCCCAAGCTCCAAAACCATTCGTTGAGCTAAAGTTTGCCAGTTACGCAGCCTGGCTTTCCTCTGGGGTTGACTGAGAATCCTGCAGAGAAACACTTACCAAACTTGTTCGAGGCACTTCCCCTCAACCCTATCGTAAAATTACAAAAAGACTCAGTCCTAAAAGGGAGAAGGGGTTCTTAAACCATCAAACCATTGCTGTTATTATCAATAATGTAACACTAATATTTCATTGCTTTGTCTAAGTTACAAATAAAGACATAAAAATATTTATCAAGTTGTATGCAAAATTTCACATCACAACAAAGGGTTCATCATGATTCATCATCTTGGTTTTGAATCCCCCGGTCATACATTGTCTGTGTGAAGTTTGCACAGGTTTTCCACCCATAGCTCCAAAAGTGTACTGGTTTGGATAACTGGTGATTCTAAATGGTGGCTATTGGTGTGTCTGTGGGACCTGCAAAGGAGTGGTGTCTTGTCAAGAGCGATTTCCTGCCTTGCACCCAGTGCTGCCAAGATAGGCTCCAGCCCCCTATGACTCTGAATTGTGTTCAGCAGAAGTGAAAATGCTATATTATGTAAATTTACTGTTCAAATCATCAGTAGTCAAAAATATAAAGTCAATTCAGCTTCAATAACCCTTACAGATATAAAGAGATATCTGTACACCAGTGGTTCTCAACCTGTCTGGTGGGCCCCCCTAGGGGGGGGCGCGAAGTAACAAGAAGGGGGCGTGAAGATGTGAAAAAAAGAAAACAAGAATCAAAAATATGAAAAAAACATCTGTTGAAACCAAAACAAACTAACCTAAACTACATTCTGATACTAGAACAATAAATATATAGTCAGATAAATGTCGATAAAAGTTAAGTAGGTATAATAAAATATCCATCTACATTTCAAAAAAATGTTCGGTGGTGGGCCGCAATTAAAACTGTTATGAAAACTCGGGTTGCAAATACTTAAAGTTTGAGAAATGCTGCTGTACACCATAGAATTGTCTGACATCTCCTATTAATATTCTGTCCCATGTTTTGTCTTGACTTTGCATTATTTTGAAGCAGTCCACAGAACAGAACAATACAAAGCAACAATGGTGTCATTTATTGTGGATCTTGTCACACATGCACATCAGAGGGTCACCTTCTAAGCTCATCGGGGTATGCAACACCACTCTGGGATGAGAGGGAGGCACTTTCACTAACATTAGCACTACTCTCAGATGACACCCAGTGAGGGCAACTGAGTCCGCCCCTTCCAGGGCAGGTCCTATAAAGCCAGGCATCCCCGGTAGGAGGCGTCTCACTTTGGTTCAAGCCAGATTAGAAGTTCCTCAAAGCCAGACCAGCTCAACTGAGCAAAATTTCCAATGCAAGAGGAGGCTATAGCCTCTATTTCTTTTATATGACAAAATTGTGTGAGTTTTTGTTTCAGTGTATTTGTTGAATTAAACAGGATGACACGGCTGGTCTCCCAACATTTCTTTTAAACACAAATCTTACTACTGCTTGACCACAATCTGAATAAAACAGAAAAAAAATCTCAAAATTAAGCAGTAATTAGCAAGAAAAAGGTTAACTTCAAAGACAGGCAAACAAGAACAAACCTAAGATACCAATGCAAAATGAGCAATCAGGAATATCACTAAATTCAAAGATTAGTAGAAAAACACCTGCAGAGAGGTCAAGAAAAGTGAGGAGAGTGCAAGCAAAGCTGGCTGAAATACAAAGCTAAACAGTAACAAGTTTCAAGACATGGAATGCTGTGGAACCTTGCCTGCTAGCTATAGGTGCATCTAATAGGTGTGGCGTTTGCAGATTCAGCAGAAAAATTTTAAATTGAATTCTATGACTTTCATATCTTAATGTCATATAAACATATATAAACATTGCACAGCTACTTTACCTGCATGATAAAGTCCAAAATATCCATCCATCCATTTTCCAACCCGCTGAATCCGAACACAGGGTCACGGGGGTATGCTGGAGCCAATTCCAGCCAACACAGAGCACAAAGCAGGAATCCAATCCTGGGCAGGGTGCCAACCCACCGCAAGTCCAAAATATATTTCTGTCAAATATCATTAGTATTTCCTTCACTTATGAAATGATTAGTTAGAGGAAGCCATACAAATATGTATTGCTGGAATCATATGAGTGCAAAGTATTGCATACATTGTTGGGATATCGATTTGAATAATAAATAGCACTTGATGAAAAGCTAAATACATACACACACACTCTTTAGTGCAATAAACACAAACACTATCCATTTGACTGTTAATCTAATAGCAGTTGGTTGAGCTGTTCAAATCAAACAAAAGTGTAGGGGATGACTAAAGTTTTCATTGGCTTTGTATGATGTAGCATGGTATGGCCTCCAGTCATGATGCATGAGTTTATTAGGGAGTGTAAGTCTGCTTAGGTTTTTAAAACATTCAAACATTACAACAATTTTGACAAGACCCAGTCATTCAGCACAACAAGTTCACCAGTTTTCTTCACCTAGTTTCTCTAAAATACTACCATGTCAAGTTTTGAAGGTCCCAAAATTCCTTCTTTCTATACCACAATGTGTGAAAATACACTCTTTTAACATGGAATTGGATTAGTTAGTTTGAGAATGTATTATTATATATCTTTATAGTTCAGGAGGAAACCAACTATAAAGATTCATTGCAGTGTTCTACTTATATCCATATACATAGGTGCTGTTATTCTTTGCTGCTCAAGCCTAAATCTAACTATTCATCCATCCATCCATCCATTATCCAACCCGCTATATCCTAACTACAGGGTCACAGGATATATCTAACTAAAAAATGAAAAATAATAACTAAATATATAAACATCTGAGCCTAAGAAAAACTAACAAACTCAGTTTAGAAAGCACTCCAAAAGCTGAGAATTATAGTATACTAGCAAAATACCCGCGCTTCGCAGCGGTGAAGTACTGCCTTAAAATTTTTATTAAGAAGAAAATTAAACCTTTTTAAACTGAGGGAAAATATACCAATAATTATTTGTTAAGGATCTCTTTGTATGCCACGTTGTCAGTTCGGCCCTCCAGTTGCAATATGACCAAGGTGTAGCTGTGCGCTCAGCTTACTCTTGAGCATACAACGTACAGTTGGCCATGTGAACAGTAATCTTGTTTCAAATCTCACAGCTTGGATTGCTGCTGTCATAATCGGTTTGAGTTTCATGGTTTGTTTCAGTTACGACAGTATTTGTAGGACTTGTGTTGAAGAGACATTCGGCATCTGTCAAGCGTTGTAAGCATACAACCAGTTTCATTGATAACTTCACATCCAGCTTTTGAGAGTTTAAACATTTCTAAACATCAAAGTGTCCACTACTGAAATCGTCACCTGTGAATCTAAGATGTTTAAGAGGCATTGGCGGTTGTCCAAACGTGTAAAATATTTGGCCATTTCGGTACACTTAAGCATTTCACTCTTCTAGTGCTCCTGTGTAGTATAATTATCTCCTGTACCGTCATCAGTCCACACCTTGAACCTGTCCCAGTCATTCAATACATAAGACACAATGTTCCTCCGGATATCAAGAGTGAGCCTGATATGGCTGTGCAATATGTAACAAAGAGAATGGAAAGGCAGGTGCCATCTCCGGGCATGGAAACCACTCAGTAAGTGACAGTTCTTTGATCGATGGTGATTACCTCGATAGACATGTTAATGGGGGTACGGTTGGAATGATAAAGGAAATGGGTACCTGAACAATGTAAAGTAAGTCTAAAATACCAATACAATAACTATAATCGTAATAAATGAACAATAAAACAGCGGAGAAGCCGTGGATTAAACAAAAAGGCTGTAGTTATCAGCAGGGAGACGTGAATACCGTGGTGAAGCAAGGAAGGGAATGTAGAGACTGGAACGACAGACGTCCTTATATAGGCAGGCAGCCAACAACGTGGGAGGCGTTGGGATGGGGGACCCAATGCCGCCACACACGGTGACCGAGCTGCAGGCTATGGACGTATATATGTACGTAAGTAGGATTCAGTTAGCGTTGGGAACCCGCGTACCAAATTTCTTGAAGATGGGCCCATAAGTAACAAAGACCGTTGAAAAGTTCAATATGGCAGCCAACAGTGGCATCATATCACCGAAATAAGTACCAAATTTCAGCCTTCTACCTATGAATATGAATGTTCAACATGGCGGACGTTGTTGACCGTAAGTAAGCTGTAAGTAATGAGCCTGCCAAATTTCAGCCTTCTACCTACACGGGAAGTTGGAGAATTAGTGACGTTGGAAACTTCAATATGGCGGCCGACAGTGGCATCATACCACTGAAATAAGTATGTACATCGGTTTTGGTTAGCGCAGGGAAGCCACCTACCAAATTTCGTAAAGATGGGGCCATAAATAAGAAAGTTAAACATGGCGAACATTGTCAACCGTTATGACCGTTACGCGTAGAATTTCGAAATGAAACCTGCTTAACTTTTGTAAGTAAGCTGTAAGGAATGAGCCTGCCAAATTTCAGCCTTTTACCTACACGGGAAGTTGGAGGATTAGTGACGTTGGAAAGTTCAATATGGCGGCTGACAGTGGCGTCATACCACCAAAATAAGTATGTACATTGGTTTCGGTTAGCGCAGGGAAGCTGCCTACCAAATTTCGTGAAGATGGGGCCATGAATAAGAAAGTTCAAGATGGCGGACATTGTGAAAATTAGTGACATTGGAAAGTTCAATATGGCGGCCGACAGTGGCGTCATACCATCGAAATAAGTACATACATCAATTTCGGTTAGCGCAGGGAATCTGCCTACCAAATTTCGTGAAGATGGGGCCATAAATAAGAAAATTCAACATGGCAGACGTTGTCGACCGTTATCGACCGTTATGACTGTTACGTGTAGAATTTCGAAATGAAACCTGCTTAACTTTTGTAAGTAAGCTGTAAGGAATGAGCCTGCCAAATTTCAGCCTTCTACCTACACGGGAAGTTGGAGAATTAGTGATGTTTGGAAAATTCAATATGGCGGCCGACAGTGGCGTCATACCACCGAAATAAGTACGTACATCGATTTTGGTTAGCGCAGGGAAGCCACCTACCAAATTTCGTGAAGATGGGGTCAGCCTTCTACCTACACGGGAAGTTGGAAAATTAGTGACGTTGGAAAGTTCAATATGGCGGCCGACAATGGCGTCATACCATCGAAATAAGTACATACATCGGTTTTGGTTAGCGCAGGGAAGCTGCCTACTAAATTTCGTGAAGATGGTGCCATAAATAAGAAAGTTCAACATGGCGGACGTTGTCGACCGTTATCGACCGTTATGACCGTTACGTGTAGAATTTCGAAATGAAACCTGCTTAACTTTTGTAAGTGAGCTGTAAGGAATAAGCCCGCCAAATTTCAGCCTTCTACCTACACGGGAAGTTGGAGAATTAGTGATGAGTCAGTCAGTCAGTCAGTGAGTCAGTGAGTGAGTGAGTGAGTGAGTGAGTGAGTGAGTGAGTGAGGGCTTTGCCTTTTATTAGTATAGATGCGGATGAAGGATGTGAACATAAAACAGAAATGTTTTAACAAAAACATATTAGGCTATTCAACCCAATACAACAATCCTTGTTCACTTAACTTTAATTAGCATCAAAGTGATATTTGAAAGTCCGCAAAATCTACTATTTACTACATTATATGAGAAAGCCCACTTAATCAAATTCAGAGCTATGAGGGACCAGAGGTTATCTAAGCAGCAGGGACCAGCCCATGACATGGCACCAGCCTATCCTAGGATAGGACAAACTCACACACACAGAGGAAAATTATAGTCACCAACTTAAATAACATGCAGGCCTTTGGGGTAGTGAGAGGAGAACTATAATTCCCAGTGGAAAACCCACACCGACACAAGAAATTTATGCAGACTCCACTGCAATAATGACCAGATGCAGGACTCAAACTCAGCACTTTGGATCCATGATGTAGCAGTGTCCTCATGCCACCCTAATACTTACTAAATCTTTTGGTAACTTATATCTATTCTTTTCTTTGTGAAGAAATACTTAGTAATACGAGTATGAAAATTATCTTTAATCAGCATACATCTGCATCCTGAGTTCTTGTTGAAGAACTTATTTTAAAATGCTGTAAAAGCTGACATCCACTGTACTAATTAATGCTGTTTCACCTATCCATCTCTGTTTGTTGAAATCAAAAAAGTTTAACTCTTTTTGACTTTTCTCAGACTGTTGGTGAAGCAGCAATACTGCCTATCATATTAATGTCATGTCATTTTTTAGGATTTGCATTATAAACAACTCATCTAGATATTTAATTTTCTATTCCTGTTTCTTAATAAGTAAGAGTCATATTGATATAACGGTTCTGGAAGAAAAATATTTTTCATCTTCACTACTTCCATTACGAAATTAATTCTTGATATCTGAGAAAATATCTGAAAAAAATAACATATTTAATATGTCTACTTTGAAATTAATTCTAGATATTTGAGAAAATGTCTGCTTCAAGATATCACAAGATGGATTCCAATTTTGGTTGTCACACATGCGTGTCAGAGGGTCACCCTTCAGGTTCATCTAAGGTACATTATATCACACTAGGATGATAGGGAGTACTGACATTAATTATGTCCTCGTTCCTTCTTTCCACAGTGCCAAGAAGATGGCCAGTCAGGGCAAGTGACTTTGTCCCTCCCGTCCACCACTTATAAGTTCCAAGGCTGCTAGAAGAAGGGAGTCATTCTGTGACAACAGCACCTCGCAGGATGGAGCTACTTCTTCATGACTCACAATTAAGGAACCTTTTGTTTAAGCTTCAAGAGATTATCTACATTTTGTTTGTTTTGTATCTGAGTGTCTTTTTGTTTTGAGTTTGAAAGAAAATCATATGAGAATTAAATGGGGAAGACCGGGTTAGTGCCCCAACATTAATTCTCTCCATCTTATCATTTCTTATTCAACCACAAGGTTTACATCTTGATTTCAACAGGATATAATTGTTTGATATCTTGAAATGAATTTGAGACTTAATAAAATATTTAGGAATCTCAAAATGAATTGCAAACATCTTTTAAGATATTTGAACATTTTCAGACAGCACAGTAGGAAAGCGGTTGCAGCTTAAGAGCTCTATGTTGCTTCTGCATATGGGGTCTTCTCCGGGTAGCTCCATTTCCTCTCACACTCCATGTTCATATTCAGTTAGTAAGTGAATGAGTTGGGGATGTTTTACACGATGGGGCTGGCAGCACATCCGAGCTGAGATGTTTCTTTGTACTAAGGAATGGCACATTAGCTTCTGGCTGTACATTAGTAATACATACAGTGGAAAGTTGTGAAAACTGACAGATATTTTACAATTAAATTTAAAGACTGAAAAACCTTTACAGCATTTTAAAACATCTCAAATCCATTTCAAGATACAGTATTCTAAATGGTAACTTCTTTTGCTCCTGTCAATACAATTAACCACTTTATCAGTTTGCTTATTCCAATGAAGGATTGCATTGGGCTTAAGAAAGGAACCATCCTTGGCAGATGCATTAAACATGTGTGTTGCTGCAGATTTTCTTTTTGATCATTCTAACTTTTAAATGGCTTAGTTAATTATAGTGCTTGTGTATAGGATGTTAGCTCTATTTTGGTCCTTAAACAAACATTTGGACAGCTTTCCTTTTGGACTTGTCATTTTGTCTTGGAACACATCTGTCAAAAAGGTTTGTATAATGATGAGCATACACAAGTGCGAATGATAAAATAAAACGCCTCTCTTTTACAACAGTGTCTGCTCATCACAAGTGACATTTCTTTTTTTTATCTGAAAAGGAGATGAATGAAAAGAATCGGTGATTTTAAAGTGATACACTATCTGTATGTGTTTTGGAAATTGCACTATTCACTGTTTCAGAGTTTAATAAATGCAGGAAAGGGGAAATAAAGAGTATAATTATGAGAAGTTTCACTTAGTTTCACAGTATTGGTTTACTTAAAATACATACTAGGCTTTGTTGCCCCCAGGACTGAATATGTTTACCCCTGCATTAACTATTTCAAAATACATTAATATGACCTTGAATGGATTCTGCTCACATAGGTAATTAAGGCTACCCTAACCTCTGTCATAATATACTGTACTTGTCTTCTACTTTTTGTGGAAAATTATTTATATAAAATGTGTTTGTGTCAAGTATCCCAGAATCCTCCTCAAACTAAGAGGCTAAGAGGTGCACTTTTGATGCTGCCTTGTACTTAAAAGAAGTGGTGAGGCGGCCTTCTGCTGCTATGCACCTAAAATCTGGAATAGCCTGCCAATAGGAATTCGCCAGGCTAATACAGTGGAGCACTTTAAAACACTGCTGAAAACATATTACTTTAACATGGCCTTTCTATAACTTCAATTTAACTTAATTTAACTTAATCCTGATACTCTATATGTTCAATTTCCTCATAATAACTATTCAGGGTAGCTCTACAATCCGTACTGACCCCTACTCTCTTTTCTGTTTCTTTTTCCGGTTTCTTTGTGGTGGTTGCCTGCGCCACCTCCACCTACTCAAAGCTTCATGATGCTCCAACAATGATGGATGGACTAAAAGGCAGAATTCTACGTGACCATCATCATCAAGCCTTTCCGTGAGAACCCTAAATCCAAAGAGGACTGTTTCATTTATGTTAGGTAGAATGCCCAGAGGGGACTGGGCGGTCTCATGGTCTGGAATCCCTACAGATTTTATTTTTTTTTCTCCAGCCGTCTGGAGTTTTTATTTTGTTTTTTCTGTCCCCCCTGGCCATTGGACCTTACTCTTGTTCGATGTTAATTAATGCTGATTTATTTTGTTTTCATATTGTGTTTTTTATTTTTCTATTCTTTATTATGTAAAGCACTTTGAGCTACTGTTTGTATGAATATGTGCTATATAAATAAATGTTGTTGTTGTTGTTGTTACAGAATGAATAAAAAAAAGTATATATAAAGGTAATGTACTGTTGGAACCCCTGGCTTTGTCTGCTACAGATGTCTGTCAACTGTAAATGGAAACAGCTACCTGGTCTGTAAAGTTATGAGCTCGTTAGAAAGCGTTGTGTTGTGCACGAGAATGTTTACCATACATATTCAATGTGTACTATGGCTATTAAAAGTGATAACTGGACTGCTCAAGTTGGAGCAGGAGAATTATTAATATGTTGCTCTCCTTGAAAGTTTTTCTGTCAATTAAGGATGACTTTTCTTCATGCCAAACAAAAAGTGAAGCTTGTTTCTTCCACACTTTTTCATCCACAGTTCTTTCTCTAAACATTCTCCTTGACAACACCGGGCTCTCACTATCAGCTACTATAAAGAACTTCAGTGTGACCTTCAAAGACCCCTTCACCTTCAATCAATACAGTTCTATATAGTCCTCAGTCCTTCTTTCTTCACACTACCTGCAAGAGCCAATCGTTCCTTACTATCTAGGTATAGCTTTACTCCTTTTTCTGGTTCTTCTATTTCATGTGGATGACTGTAGCTCTCTATCAAGACTTTGGCCACTAACCCACCTCTCCAGCACATCCAACATGAATGCCACTGCCTAACTGACATATTCTGTTCCTCACTTTATCCACACTATTACTTTGAGTCACTCTTCCCCCCATCTTCAAATTGCTGTTCAACCTCAGTTCAGAAATCTTTCTTTGATTTACAGGTCTTTGTATGGCTCTATTTCACAGTACCACCAGCCTTTGTTCTTCTTTGGTGTGTCCACTCACCTTTCATCCTACTGCCACATACCGTGACAAAGAATACTGTTTCACAGGCCTAGCTTAAAAGTCTGTGAAATGAACTTTCTATAGTTATTCTTACTACTCCCAAACTATCATGATTTAGGCTGAAAATTGATGGTTTGTAGCCTTTTCCTTTAAAAGAAGCCATATTGTGTACTGTTGTCAGGGTCATGTCCCTTTGATTCTAGGGACATGGTCTCTGGGATCATGACTTGACTTAATCTGCAACCGGAATTAATGGTCAGCCTTTCGACTAGGAGCCTAATCCAATCTGTGGATAAAATCCTTACTTTCATTCTAGTGTGATTACTTTTCTTGTCAGTTTTTGACTTATTGTGTGTTATTTGAGTATGAATTTTGCCTCTTGTCTGGGTTTCGGTTACTTAACTTTATTTTTATTTTCTTTTGTTTGGTCTTTGCTTGCACCTCCTGGTTTTCTCAAGAAATTAGTTATCTGTTTTCCTGCCAAGTCAGGACACAATCTACCAATATTCACGCACATCTTAAGGACAAAGTTCTTTACAAAGCAACTTGGGATTGTTAAACCCTTTACTCTCCTCCCAGATCCCCACAGCATACCGATGCCATCAACAATCAGCAATGCCTTGCAAGCATCACACCTTTAGGAGAATCAGCTGAGTTTTTTAAGAACATAACCAGACAGAAGGCGATACACTGTAGTTTATTTGGTACAAAGATTTGGTCACGTGTTACAGTATACTCATATTAACTCAGGTGTAACCTCCCCATAATGCAATACAGGCCTGCACCCTGCCATGCAAACATTCACACAGATGATCAATGTCATCCTGTGGAATGTCAGAGCATGCCTTTTGATCTGAAGGCCCAACAGGTTGGGATTCATTGTCAGCAGTTAGACTCAGAAGACATACCTTCCAATAGAATTCAATACAAGCTCAATTAAGAAGAGTTCAGGTGAGAGTGCTAGCTAGAGGAGTTGTCAAAAAGCCTCAGAGTATGTTGGGTGGGTGTTGACTTAATGGAATGACACATCTTCCATTTCATGCAAGGTGCAGCAGAATGTTGTCCCCCCAGAATCACCAGACATTAATGAGCACTGTAGCTGACCCCACACCATTGCAGGCATACTGATTACCTAGAAAAAATGGTTTCATCATTAAAGATAACAGTCTGCCTTTCCTCCCTGAAATTATCCCATTAGAGGCACCACTGCATGCATGCACGGAAGTGACAACTAGTGAGTTGCAGTTTTGCCAGGGGAACATGTGACAAACAGTCTTGCGTCAAGAAGATGACTGTATATGGTCTGAGTGAACTCATTCAAACTCCAGTAATTTTAATGCAAGTCCTGAATACTCAAAGTAGCCAGGCTGGACCACAAAACAGACTTATTCTGCCTGCTTTTTAAATTTTTGCTGACCAATTTGTGTTGTTTGCTTGCTCAGTGTACTGTGAGTAACCGCAAAGATGTTGTTAAAAATCAACTGGGTGAGGTGTTTGTTTTTTGAGAAGCTGAAACAGAAACAGTTTTCTAGAATGCTGAAGCATTGCTATCAGAAAGAAATTGAAAGGGCTAAACTGTAAGCAAAGTCAAAACACGAGATGACAGAAGTCATTACCAAAACTTTGAAAATACAGTATAACCAGAATAAAGATCCTAAGACTAGAAACCAAACTGAGAAATGGGAAGCTACCATTCATTAATCAGAATACCTAACACTATGAGATCAAGACTACAAACATTCAAGGTTTAAATCCATTATCTGGGACAGAGAACTTAAGTGTTGAATTAAGGTTTTTAGCAGGGCCTTTGTGATGTAACACATGATGACTTTTGGGCATTCTTTAACAACAGGGCAGTGTGTAGCACTTAAAATTAAATAACAAAGCTATTGATATGTGCGCTGTTATGGCCAGTCTTACCGAGTCTCTCTTCTGATGTTTCACCTGTATTGTGTATCCATACATCTGGACTGTCTACAGGGTGGGCCATTTATATGGATACACCTTAATAAAATGGGAATGGTTGGTGATATTAACTTCCCGTTTGTGGCACATTAGTATATGTGAGGGGGAAACTTTTCAAGAAGGGTGGTGACCATGGTGGCCATTTTGAAGTTGGCCATTTTGGATCCAACATTTGTTTTTTCAATAGGAAGAGGGTCATGTGACACATCAAACTTATTGGGGATTTCACAAGAAAAACAATGGTGTGCTTGGTTTTAACGTAGCTTTATTCTTTCATGAGTTATTTACAAGTTTCTGACCACTTATAAAATGTGTTCAATGTGCTGCCCATTGTGTT
>JANRMT010062792.1:902715-931841 GCA_026402145.1 Polypterus bichir lapradei | reverse complement strand
AACACAATGGGCAGCACATTGAACACATTTTATAAGTGGTCAGAAACTTGTAAATAACTCATGAAAGAATAAAGTTACGTTAAAACCAAGCACACCATTGTTTTTCTTGTGAAATTCCCAATAAGTTTGATGTGTCACATGACCCTCTTCCTATTGAAAAAACAAAAGTTGGATCCAAAATGGCCGACTTCAAAATGGCCACCATGGTCACTACCCATCTTGAAACGTTTCCCCCCTCACATATACTAATGTGCCACAAACAGGAAGTTAATATCACCAACCATTCCCATTTTATTAAGGTGTATCCATATAAATGGCCCACCCTGTATAACCATGTTTATGTATGTGAGTATCCTACTATTCCTATCATTGCCAAAATTGATGCACAGCAGACATCTTCTACCCAATTCAATTCACAATTTGACTTAAGGACCATCCTGTTTCCTGGAAGCCTACTGCATGAACTCATGCAAAATTTAATAATTGCATTAATAGTGCACAATGACATCTGCCAGACATGAATAACAGATCACATAGTACTGTAGAGCATGTGCAAATTCAAGTTTTCTTAATCTTGTGAACACCACCAATGATTTGACCTCCTCAAGCTCTGCACTGGCATGATATTCTCTGCTGACTTTGGGATTATTTGATAATATTATCTGCTCTCTAGCTTTATCATATGGTATTTCACCAGAAATAAAAAAATATATATATTTTACTAAAAGATACCAGAAGGCCAAAAGGAGGCAGTCCAAAGCAAAGGCCACAGAGAATGACTATGAGTCAGTTTTGGCAAATAATTTCATCACTCAAGAATGGTAGATGGAACACCACCTAGGCGGTCAAGGGTGGGATAATGCAGATATCTACTGGAGATATAATGAACAAACACTTTAAAGAACCTTTAAACTGGATGAATTCACTGTAAATGGAGGGGGCATCCAAGTACATTTGTTGGGGTCACTGCAGTGATTATGAAGCTAGGTAGTGGAAAGGCTGCAAAGGTGGATGAGAGAAATGTTGAAAGCACTGGATACAGAAAGGATGGCTTGGCTAACACACTTCTTCAGTGTTGCAAGGAAGGCACTGACATTCACTTGGAACTTTCAAACAGGAGTGGTGGTCTGTATGAATAAAAAGAGGTGAGATTGGTGAGATTAAATTACTTAGTGATCACAGTACTCAGCCGTTCTGGGAATGCTTATGCCGTGGTACTGTAACAGAGACTTCATCTGAAAGTTGAGGTGGAGGAATGTGAATTTTATCTTGGCCATTAAACAGTAGATCAACTCTTTGTCCTTGCACAGATATAATGTGGGTATTAACAGGAATCTGTCAATCATATCTACATGTGCTTATGATCATGCGCCCTGCTGTATCTTGTGGAAGGTGTAAACGTAGTATGGGGTTTTAGGGCTTCTGCAATGTGCCGTTCAGTCTATGTAGAGTATTTGCAGAATAAGAGATGTGTCTGCATATTTGTAACTTGGTGGAGTCTGTCCAATGTGGCCATTGAACTTAGAATGGATTAATCTAGTCCTCTCTTCTGTTTATGATCAACTTGGACAGGACATCTAGGCATAATTCAAGAACTGGGGAGCATCCAGTTTGGCTGCATCTCCCCTATTATAAAACAATGAAGCCTCATCAGACTTACCTTCAGCATGCACTGCAATTAAGCAAAAACATTGTGATTTCTGTCTTGAATGGGCATCATATTAATTTCCTGTTCCTGATTCACTACTTTAACTTAAATGCTTGATTCATCTTATCCATTTTTTGACAAATGTATCCTTCTCTTGTCAAGCTTAAAGAGGTTTAATTCCCTTAGCCACTTAGACTATAGATAGGGTTGCTATGTCTTTTTTGATGCAAATTGACCAAAGCTAGAAATTGTGCTATAGATGCGGTATGACTTTTTGAGTATGATATAATGTAACATTTTGTCATTTTTAATATTTCTGCAAATGATCTGGAAGATGAGAATGCTGTGTCAACAAAAACATGTAAACCTTTTCAGAGTATGTGTCCTGACAGCGTCTCATATTTCTAATTAAAGTTAAAATTATCTGCAAGTTACAGTTTGTATTTCACTGTATAAAAATGTACTTACCAAAGTTCTGTCTAGTTTTAAAGATTGTCAAGTCTTGCGTGGTGATCACATAATGACAGGTTTTTAAATGACAGGTAGGTTATCAAGGTGGTTAAACTAGAGGCCTTTTAAATGTAAAATATTTCCAGTGCTTTTGGCTGCTCTAGAAAGAGAATTACTGCTAAAATTAAAAGAGTCTTCTTCATGCATTTCTGTGTGGAGACCAACAGGTTTTTTGGGTACCTTATAGGTACAGACGGTGACTCTTGCACTAGTTTTAATTATCCTCAGAATCTGAAGAAGTTCTACATTTTGTGATTACAGTCACAATAGCTTCTTTAAGACGAGAACTAAGTACTTTTTAAGCATCTATGAATATTTTAAAAGCAGCTCTAAACTCAATTGGAAATCAGTGAAGTAAAGACTATATGGTCTAACTTCTTATACAGAGTTATAATCCTTGCTGCTGGAGTATGAATTATCTATAGAGTGTGTCACACACGTGGAAATGGGAGACAGTTAAAGGGTCTAAATGAGAGTAATTCCATGCTAGACCAGGGGGTGGTGGAATACGCTGACCTTTTTTCTCTCTTTCCTGCAGACCATCCACGGTAAATTCACTTCCAGTTCTGGCCACAATGATGTCACTTCCAGTTCCGGCCTCAATGACGTCACTTCCAGTGTAGAGGCCATGGACGAAGAGACGTCTCGTTCCGGCCATTCTGATGACGTCACATCTGTTCAAACCTATGGAAGAGGACTCTTCTGCTTCCGCCCTTCATAACTTCATTTTCCTTTCTGGCCTTTAAAGCCGCCATATTCTGCTAACCAGACCAGTTTTGTTTTGGACTCTGTTCTGAGCACATCAGTGCTAGCAATTTACCCTTTTGCAGCCAGGGAATATTATATGGGTGGCTGCTCCAAATCTTTTTATGACTCTTGTGTCTGCGTTTTGTGACAAGTGTTAAAAAGACAAGCAAAGCATTACAAAACAATGGTGTATACTACACAGGACTGATCGCTACACCTTATAATATTAGTATCTAAGTTGAATTGTTTAAGGTCTGTCCTTATTTTGTGAAATAAAATAACCACTTAAGGCAGCATAACCAAGTCAGTATGTAGCTAAGGGCATTTTTTTATTATTAAGAGTCAGCAGTTTTCCATAACTTCCTTTGGTTAGCATTATGGGTTAAAAGGAATAAACCCACAGACTCGAATAACTGAAGCTGACATTAGCCTAGAAAAATTGTGTTAAACATGATTCATTATAAGATAATTATTATTCCTCTGCCAAATTCAGACATCAAAAGCCAATCTAATTAAAACTTTAAATTGACAAGATATGAACCATAGCTGGAGGGTAGCTTTCTCCCAGGCCTATCATGGCAGTAGGTCTAGGATCTGTAAATGCATCACTTTATTGCTTACCCTCTGATTATAATGTTTAATAGTGTGGATTAAGCTAATATCTCTTTCAATTGTGTATACAAAAGTACAATTTTTGTTTAAATTCCCTGCAGAGGTCATTTTTTAGCAACAGATTAATATTTCTGCTATCTACAGATAAAGACACTATATAAATATCTTTCCATCTATCCATGCAACAATCCATCTTCTGCTCCAATTTAGTGGCAAATATTGTGCAAGACGCGAACCAACTATGGACAAGGCACATTCAATTGGTGGGCACACTCGCACAAACTCATTGAAACCAGGCCAATTTGGGAGAAAAACTACAGGACCTGAAGGAATACAGGGACAAAAATGATCAAAACCCTTACAGACAGTATCTGGGCACAGGATTCAGTCCTGTGACTCTAGAGGAACACTCAGCCACTACGCCATTATGACACACACGAAATACTGTACATAAATATAAAAGAGAGGGACAGAGATGCAGCATTGTGTGACAGTCCAAGTTGGTCAATGGTCATAACTGAGGATGATCCTTGCATTGAGGACACATTACAAGCAGAAGATGGAGGGAAAGTGCACATGGTGCTTTTTATTAAAAATCAAGGGTTCAAAAAACCCAAATTGCAAATAGTGCATTGCTTCTTAATAAAGACACTCAATAAATATTCCATAAAAACCATTGCGTCTGTTGATTAAAACCAACAATACATAAACTTCATAATATCCAACAGTGAAACTGTGCAGACAATGGGTCTCTTCTGCTATACCTCCTGTCAGACCAGCATTCTTTTTCCCATCCATTTCCCCCAGCTCACCCTTCAGGTCTTGCAGCCACACAGAGACACTGACAGCTGTGGTCCCACACTCCTGGCTCTTACAGTGATTGCGTCCTTCATGAGCCAGAGCCAGACTCCATCTTTCTTCTGCCTGCCTTGGTGTTTGCAGGATCCCTATTAGTAGATCGCTCCCAGCTCCTCCACTGTGGTCAGCGTAACTGACCCGCCATTGGGGTACTGTTCCTCTTACTTCCTCGTAGGGCTATTAACCACTCTGCCTCCTCTCCACCATCCTGATTCAGCCTTTGCTTCTTTTCCAATCTGATTCCAGTCCTTCCTGGTTCTCTGCTTAGGTTCCCTTTAAAGCGATAGTGACACAGGTGGTTTAATTACGCACCCCAGAGCACTAATGAGGGAATTGGCTGCACTGTGCGCATCTGCACATAAATGCAGGCATAAGCCAATTCCCTGTCAGCACCCCTGGGGCTTCTTTCATGTGTATACCACTATATGCTCGTATGCCTCTCTGTGCCCGAGCACACCAATTTAAACATAACTCGCACTGCCACTGACCTCTCTCATCACAAAGAGTATTACCAGCAAAATGCCATGCTGCTGACAGAACAATCACCTTGCAAAGCTGAGAAAAAAGGTGTGCCAGGAATTCAATTTAGAAACACCATGTATTCACTGAAACTGCTCAATTTGGTTTTAGGTTTGGAAAAGCAGAAGTATTTAGTATAATGCAGGATTAAGCCTGAAAATAAAAAACAAGTCTACCTCAGACACACCAAATCTCTTAAAATTAAAATGAGATTTTAATTGTCATATTAATCTTGAAACAATTTTATGTGGTCTATTTGGTTTATTCCTTCCTAGACAGATTAGACAGAATAGTACTGTAGCATGAAATTATGTGCCAAATATTAGCTATAGCACCTCCAAGTAGATTACATTTCACTCCAACATGATACCAGACCAAAGGGAATAAGACTGGGGTCACACTATCCAACCTGGAGTCTGACAGAATGTAACACTTAACAACTACATCTTCTAAATCTTGCTGCCTTGAAGTTGTCCGATTGCATGACTAGGAATCACAGGTGAGGACTTCACAATACAGTTTCAAATTTCCTATTGCGCCATAAAAGCAGGAGATGACCATAGATAGACATACATTGTGGCTCTGAAGTTGTATGAGCTTATCCGTGGCTGATACTGTCTAGAATGTCCATTCAGCTTTTCTTTATGAGATTGCCATTGCTCTACTCTGTTCTGCTTTTCTATTGGGATATTCTCTTTTAGTAATTATTGGACACATTGTACTTTTGTTAGAGTGTTTATTTGTTGTTAACTGTAACACACACACACACACACAAAACAGTTTGATTTTGTTGTAGCTAATTCCAGATCACAATGACAACAACATGGTAACACTTCTGGACTATTCAGAACCTCAAAAGATAATATAATTTAATGCTACATCTGAAAAATTGCTAGAAATGTTGTGTACTAATAATAGTCCAGTCATAAAATGTGAAAAGTTATTGAAGTTTTGGCAGTTTTATGGATACTAAACAATTTTGAAAAAAAATGTTCCATGAACACAGGGCCAGTGCTATATGTAACACGACCGGAGACAAAGCACATTTTTGCTGATACCCAGGCCCCCATCCTTACTAGATATGATACACTTAATCCACAAACAATGTGGATTGTGTTACAGGCTTCACAATATAATATTCTCACAATAATGTGCATTATAGGAACAAAGCGTAAATTATTAAATAAATAATGCTTTTTTTTTTAAATGGTAAAAAAATGAAAAGGATTAGCTTAAAATTAATAAACAGAAAATAATCATTAAAAGTAGCAGAAATATATAAATTCCTCATTAATTTCTGACCCGAATGTAAATTTTATTGAGTTTTGAATTTGCAAAATGGAAAGCATAAAAAAACTCGACTCTGCTCATCTTGCGTATTTCTCTAAATACCCTGACACTTTCAAAACTGTCCTGCAAGTTAAAAACTGCCAACCTTTTCTAACTAAACATGTGCGCTGCAAACTTAAGAGACATTTAACAGACATTGTACATTTGTCTGACATCTTAAAAGCATTCCAAAATGGTACAAAACAACAATCAATATATAATAGGGCTGTGAATCGACTAAAAAAATGGACTAATTAATTGTATAAATTTATGTAATTAATTGTAATTAATTTCTGGACTGTAAATAGTCAGCAACACATAACTGTGGCTTAACTTAAAATGTAAAATGGTCACTTATTCACTCAAAAAAGGTGGTATAATAGTAATATTACATTTTCTACATTCAAAATCAACATTTGCATCAGAGTCATCTTTCAAATTTTCCTTCTCTTCCCCCCTCACCCGTTCACTCCCCATAAAGACCATAAGTACAGTACCAGTCAACAGGTCAAGTCTCTTAGCTGGTTTGCACACTCTTGCTGCTCTGGTCACAGTTTGTCTAGAAAGAGGGGTTGTGGACAAGGCCTCGCTTTGACTGACAGGAACAGCCTTTGATACAGTTGTTTCATCAGAGTAAGTGTTAGTCCCTGTACTCTCGTCAGCCACTGCTGGGTCAGGCTGAGGTGCAAGCTCAAGTTGAAGGTGACAACGGTTCCACCGTTGCTGCACTCCTTGCTGCATCCTGGTGACGAAGGATCTTGGAGTGATGCTCTCTCCTGAGATGACTGCTGGCATAGACCATGACTTTTAATGGTCCAGCTTCAACAGTATGACATCTCCTGGTTGAAGGGCAGGTAAGGGTAAGCTTGTTTCACCTTTTCTTTCCAGTCCTTGTCTCTCACAGCTGTCATATCAGGCCATTTTGGGGTGAGTTTTTTGTCTAGGGTGGTCCTGGTTTTTCTGCCCATTAAAAGTTCAGCTGGGCTGAAGCCCATGGTAGAACATAGAGTGGACCTATAGCTCATCAAAGCCATTAGAGAAAGATTTCTGTTTGAAGATTTTCTTTGCTGTCTGTGCAGCTCTTTCTGCATGTCCATTTCCCTGAGGATGGTGAGGGCTGGACATGTAGTGTCTGAAGTCAAGCAGTATGGCAAATTCCTGGAATTCCGCACAGGAAAGCTCACCACCTCATCTGAGATACTGAACCTGGTGAAAACGGTTTTCAGATTTTGGATGGCTTGTGCCCTTGTCGTTGGGGGCAGGTGCAGTATTTCCTAAAATCTGTAGTAGTAGTCTGAGATAATAATCAACCAGTGTAGAGCCTACCAGCAACTCAACAGACCATTGTTCTGTTGACCCATCCACTCTACTCACCGCCCCAAAGAAGTATGACTGTAGCTCTGTAACCTCACTCACTGCCTTCCTGCTCCTGCACACTCTGATCCAATTTCACACTGTATTGCATGTGTTGCATGTAGATTTCTTTGCTGGACAGTTTTCATCTTTATTGTGACATGTTCTCCCATATTTTCTGCCTTATCCATTGTTTCCTCCATATTGGCTATTATTTCCCCCTTTTGGGTTACAGTAGCATTTGTTGTCTTTGCTGCATTTTTGCATGACTTAATGTATCACTCCAGCTGGCTCTCCCTGCATGATGACTAATGATTCAACCTCCTGAAACTACCTGACCTTATCTATAGTCAGTGTGATCCTTTGTCAGCTGCAGCTTACATGAATGTGCATCTTTGTCGAGTATTCAGATGACAATCTGGTCACCAATATTTTTATATTTGCTAGCACTGAAGTCAAAATACTCTGACAGTTCATACAAAGCCCTGATAAAAGTTTTTACATTTTCCTCTGGCCTCTGCACGTGTTGGTGAAAGCATGCACGTTCATGTATTACGTTCCTACTCAGCATGAAATAGTCATCTAACTTCCTCAACACTCTGTCAAAGTCATTTCGGTGCACATCTTCAGCAAAAGCAAAAAATCTCTAAATGTTTTCCACCTTGCTTCCCATGGTGTATGTCAGGCTACTCACCTGGACTGCACCATCTTTCTTGTCCAGGTTAGCAGTCCTGAACCCCACAAAGTGCTGCTTCCAATCCAGCCACTCTACCAGCTTATTGAAAGAGAAGTTTGTTGGAGGAATAAATTTGGCCATGATTCTTCTCCTTCACTTCAGAAACAACGTAATATGACCAAGGAAGCTTCACTGAACTTTAACAGAGTTTGTTTAATAACCGCCAGCACTCCTAACAACAACTTGCATATGCAATATACACAGCCACAGACCCTGCCCAGGGCCCGTCTTTTGTGTTACTCTCTCATAGCTACTGTAAAGCATACAATTAATTCACAATGTCATTTACCTACCGTATGACAGGCCTAATATATATTTACAGTTTGAATTATGAAAAATTAAGAAAGTTAATGGCAGTATCAGTTAGTAACGTGCACTTTTAAACTGCACATGCACTGTTTTGATACTTGGCAGCTTCAGGTGTGGTGAAGCAGTGTGATATGCAGTTCTCAGATATCTCTCTATTATAAAAAAAAAAAACTTGTGACAAGACATGATCTTTTGAAGAGAGACAGACAGTCAGAGAGACACTTCAGAGAGACACTTTCACGCCCTGTAACACCGTCAAGTCACTTCATACTGACATCCTTTGGAAGCAGTTGACACTGTACTTACAAACATTTTCAAACAAGAACATCGTCATCTAACTGCTCAGTTACATTATTAATGCATATCTAAAAGTCGAAACTAATTGTCTCTTTTTATTAAATCTAATCAAGCAAAACTTAGAATGGAACATATGCAAGGTCTCATGGCTCATGTTCAAAATTCAAACATCAATAGTTCAGACAAATTCAAAATAGGTAAAGCAGTAATATTACCATCATCATATCAAGGTAGTCCAAGAGCATTGCAACCGTTACATCATGATGCAATAGCAATATCCCGAACTATCGGTCGGCAAGATTTATTTATTACAATGACGTACAATCCACAATGGACAGAAACCCGCAGATTCTTGAGAACAATGCCACCGGCTACATCGGATTTCAAAACGGGGTTTGCCTCACATGCATTTATTGGTTACTTTGCAAAATAAATTATTAACTGCTGATGATGTCGATCGGTTTGTCTGTGCTGAAATTCTAAACAGAGAACACTATCCTGAATTATGGTACAAAGTCATTATACACATATCTCACTGACCTCATTTAAAAGATTTAGTATGTTGGGACTCAAAAGAAAAAAGTGAAATTTCCAAAACCATTCGTTCAAACAACAGATATGACTAAGGCTGGCTTTCCTGATTATCGCCGAAGAGATAATCGGCACGTACAACACACTTATCACTGAAAGAAAGATGGTAAAATTGTGATGCTCGATAATTCAATGATTGTACCATATAACCCGTATTTTGCTCAAACGATTCGATTGTCATATTAATGTCAAGTATTGTGCCTCGGTTATGAGTATTAAGTACATCTACAAGTACATTCCTAAAGGGCACGATAGAGTACGCGTAAATGTATCTAAAGAACAGTCGCAGGACAAAGTTCAAGCATATTCAGATACTCGGTATGTCAGTGCAATGGAAAACCAGTGGCGTTTAATGGAATTGCCAATGCACGGTCGAAGTCATTCTGTTGAATTATTACCAATTCATTTACCAGGTTAGAATATGATTCAATTTAAAGAGGGCGAAGAAGCAGAAGCTTTAGAGGTAGTGACAAACACAAATACAAAATTATTGGCCTATTTTTAACTTAATAAAACAGACGTAATTGCAAAAGCATATACGTATGCGCAAATTTCTCAACATTACACATGACAGAAACAAAAAAGAGTGTGGCATCCAAGAAAAATGTATTGCAAAAGTGTTGCTCAATTAAATGTATCACCAAAAGATATCAAACGGTTTCATTTAAAGTTGCTGTTATGTGAATCAAAAGGAGCAACGTCATATAAAGATGTTCTAACTATAGATGGAATAAAGTACGATACTTTTCAAGAAGAGGCACAAGCAGCTGGGTTATGTAAATCGGGCAACTAAATGTTTGAAATGATGTCTGATGCTGCTTCTGTAATGATGCTTGACAAATGAAGACACTTCTTCGTGTACAGTACTTAGTTATGACGGGTGAAGTTGATGCTTTACAAGTATGGGAAGCGTTAAGGGACATAATCCGAAAAGTCGAATGAACAAGTGGCTCTTTTGATCATCAAAGAAATGTTAGAAGCAGAAGATTTAATGATGCAGCAATTTAGATTTCCAGAAGAAATAGACGAATCAGAGGTAAAGAAAGAGATAACAGCAGATGAAAATTTAACAGTGGAAGACCATAAAAAATGATATCAAAAAAGTTAATTCTAAATATTGTTTTTACTGAAGTTTTAAAGTAAAAAGTGAACATAATGCATATGTAACAATTCCCATGGCAAAAACAATCTCTTTAAATTGTATTTCTGGAAAAACAAATTTGGGGGTTGGCGAGCAAAGCATGCAGTGGGCGAAGCCCCCTAGTTTAAAAAAAAATTCTAATATTTCTTATGGTTTTTAAAGGAAGTATATACTCGTAAATTGGATTCTTGATATGTAGTGTACGTAACTATTATGGTTCATACATGACTCTCATTAACTGTCATTTTTACTTTCTTGTATGGGGAATAAGTAAGTATAGGGAAGGCATTGTAATTGCCCAAAAATTCGCTGTCGAGATTCTAATGAATCTCATCGTTTTAGACCTCCCAGAGTCCAAAACTACCATATTTGGAATTATGCCTTTGTGTCTGTGTGTATGTGTGTGTGTATGTAAACACAATAACTTAAGTACTTAGGTCAACCAAATTTTGCATATAAGTATTAGGTACAAAATTTAGATTTCTATTAACTTTTGGGCTATTTCCATTAACTAGAAGTGGAACTTTACCTTTTATTCATGCAGCTGCAGAGACCAATTTATTCAACTTTACTTTTATAATAATTGTTCAATACATTATTAATTTGATTTGATTTGTTGTTGATGGTTCTTTAATGTACATTATATAAAAATATAATCATCGTCTTAAGGTTTACTCCTCAAATATCCATCCCCATATCTGAGTATACGAGAAAGTCTAGGGGAGACAACTCCTGATATTTTTGTATTATTATTTCGCAATGTAAAAGAAAATATTCTTGCATGAAAATACTGTCCAAAGTATAATCTGAGGAGTTTGCTTCATTGCGGGCCCTGCAGTAGAATCAAAAGTTTAACATTCTGGCCAGCATGCTCTCCATTCATTCTAAAAGGATTCTAAGATGTTATTCCATATTATGAACCTTATAGCAGTGGTTAATAATGGTTGTGGTAGAGTAATGATTTGGGGAGGCTTTTTGAATAAATATCGAGATGAATTTTCATAATTGTTCATTATCAAATAACTTCATGCCTATACACAATTGTATTATACAGAAAGACAATGATCCAAAACAACAGGGATCTTAAAGAAACAAATAAGTGTACATAGTAACTATTGAAAAATAACTGTTATGTTTTAGAACGACCTAACCAAAGCCGAGACATAACATGTGTAGTCCCCTCTGGCCAATTTCTTTATTCCTGAAGTGCAACTGCTATTGTCAATAATTTAGAAGTACCCAGATCATATCTGCCTCAACAACAGTATCAGTGGCACCCGATTAGTCAAAGTCAAATAGAAGACATATAGTAGCTCAGGATGAAGTAGTATATGTGTAGAAGTTTAACAACATGTTAGATTGTTTAATGCCTTTGTTCATCTTGAGGAGAAAAGATAGTTCTCTAATATTGAAAATTCTAAAAGTGAAAATGTTAATGAACCATCATTAGTAATATACAAAACTAATACATCGATATACTGGTGTTACCTATGTCATTACAACATTAGAGCAATCGAGATGAGAAGAGGCCATTCAGCTCAAATAAGCTCTCCAGCCCTATCCAGTTAATTCTTCAAAAGTAACATCAAATCTAGTTTAGAAGAAGTCCTACTGTCTACCACACTGCTTGGTAACTTGCCATTTCACAGATAACATAGCTTTCCTAGCATATATAAATGGCATAGCTCAAAAGGCTTGGATACAGTTAGCCAAAATTGAAGTGTGCCTTCTTATGATATTTGAAATAAGCACTAAAGCAAATAGCAGCTGCAACAGAGCATAATGAGTAAGAATAACTTTAACTATAAATAAACAGTTGAGGATTATCTTATTTTTAAAATAAATGATTTAGGAAATGGGGAGGGGTGTAATTTATTTGTCTGATTATTTTTGTTGTATGTAGTGCCTTATGAAGAGATCACTAACACAAAAATACAATTAACATAACTTTGGATAAGGTGTCCAACTGCTTAACTTACCCATAATAAGATTTTTAGAGTTTAATTTGAAGCATATGGATTTTAAGAAGGAAAATCTAACCATTTAAATCAAAAGTATCCTGGGGGTGAGTAAGACACAAACGAGTTACTTATTTTAATTTAATTTGCTGGGTAAGGAAATGGAGTCACTGTTAAAAATAAAAATTGTGGTTCTCCTAACTAAATCCAGGCTTTAAAAACAGATAAAAAAAATTACTTGTAATTCTAAAAATAAGTTACATTAATAAAGGCTGAAAAGCCTTTAGTTGAAAGAAAACTAAATTTAGCCTCTGGTGGTTCTCTGCTCCTAATACCACATTTACCTCTTCCAACAAATGTTTAACTAAACTGATGTCTGGTGATTGAAGATGTCACTGCACTACACAGAATTAACTGTCATGCCATTTTCCTAGTACTGTTTCATAGGTCATTTTTCTCCTGAGAATGTCTTTTTGCAGATATACACACAGATGGCATGATGAGAGATGATATTGTGACATATTGAAAGCCATTTAAATCTTTAGTTCTGCACATTTCCCTCTCTTATTTTGCATAACACAATTCACTGGAATTTGCCTACTCACGCATTATGATATCATCATGAGCTAAGGAGTTAATTGTATAAATAGGCAATTTTATCTTATACATCGGACATTTTGTACATATTACAAATCCATCACTTCATCCTCTATCTGCATCAGTTAAATCCAATATTGGCTTGAAGAAACCAAATGAATTGGATGTAAGAAAATTAGATGTATAGCAAGCAACAACCCCAAATGGGACAATGGTCCTCTACCATGTATATTCCTACACAATTACTCATCCAAGGCCAATTTACTGCACAGTGTTTTACTAAGTTACCATACACATCTTTGGGATATAACAGTAAAGAGTAAATGGGAATCCCAAGAAAAAAAACACATTTGAATATGAATAGAAAGTGCAAAATGTTCATATATCCACCTGTCCAGGATCTACACTCTGGTCTATAAACTTGTGTATATGTAGAACTAGAAACAGCACCCGCCATTGCACAGGTAAGTAATTTTAATCTCTGGTCCATTTGTCTGCTTGTCTGGGTTCAGTCTGTTATAGTGTTTCACTTGCTCTGAGCCTCCAGGTGGCACTGTTGTTCGAACTGTAGTAAAAAGGAAGCAAAAAACTTAAAGGTACAGTATTTCCAGGGTCAAAATTTTCGATTGGGATATACTACAGGTGGAATTCCGATTAATAAAATTCATGGGACCATTGAAATATTTTGATATAATGCAAATTTTGTTACTTAAACGAATATGGGTAAAATACATACAGTAATGTGACTGGGGTTGCTGGCGATTCGCAGCGGTGCAAGGACAACCACATAGCTTATTTGTTGCATTGGGGAAATGGTAAATCAAGGGCAAAGTAATTGGTTGTCCTCTGCAAGATCAGGCTTGCTGCATAACATGCTTGTCGCACAATGTTTAGAACATTTAACACCGGGCTTTGACCTGCACTTCCTCGTGCTCTCCTGGTCTGCCATAGTGATGTATTGGAGCCGCTGGTGTTCTTCTAAACTGAACATGGGAGCTAAAGCAGAACAATTGCCATGCCCCTATCTCATGTGTTTCAGTACTGAAGCAACAGCCAATATTTTTAATGATGTATTGAGACTGTACCTGTCTTTTCTATACAGTAATAAAGTACCTGTATTTTCCTTGGAAACCTGGAATTACTTTCCAGACTCCCATGCAACTTTGTGACCCAAGCTTGACATTACCTGTATAAATAAACAGCACTTCTTAAACAACAAAAATATTTCATTTGAAAATGAGACATTGGATGTAACTTGTTTTAAATATATATATATATATACAGTAAAAATGCTTTTAATTTTTTTTCTGTCCTCTGCATCTTGTTCTGTTACACCCATCACCTGCATGTCCTCTCTCACCACATCCATAAACCTTCACTTAGGCCTTCCTCTTTTCCTTTTCCCTGGCAGCTCTATCCTTAGCATCCTTCTCCCAATACACTCAACATCTCTCTTCTGCACATGTCCAAACCAACGCAATCTCGCCTCTCCAACTTTGTCTCCCAACCGTCCAACTTGAGCTGACCCTCGTCACACCCAATGCAAATGTTAGCATCTTTAACTCTGCCACCTCCAACTCTATCTCCTGCTTTCTGGTCAGTGCCACCGTCTCCAACCCATATAACATAGCTGGTCTCACTACCGTCCTGTAGACCTTCCCTTTCACTCTTGCTGATACCCGTCTGTCACAAATTACTCCTCACACTCTTCTCCATCCATTCCACCCTGTCTGCACTCTCTTTTTCACCTCTCTTCCACAATTCCCATTACTCTGTACTGTTGATCCCAAGTATTTAAACTCATCCACCTTCACCAACTCTACTACCTGCATCCACACCATTCCACTGACCTCCCTCTCATTTACACACATGTATTCTGTCTTGTTCCTACTGACCTTCGTTCCACTCCTCACTAGAGCATATCTCCACCTCTCCAGGGTCTCCTCAACCTGCTCCCTACTATTGCTACAGATCACAATGTCATCAGCAAACATCATAGTCCACGGGGACGCCTGTCTGTCTGTCAACCTGTCCATCACAATTGCAAATAAGAAAGGGCTCAGAGCTGATCCTTGATGTAATCCCACCTCCACCTTGAATGCATCCATCACTCCTACTGCAGATCTTACCACTGTCACACTCCCTTGTACATATCCTATACAACTCTTACGTACTTCTCTGCCACTCCCGACTTCCTCATACAATACCACAGCCCCTCTCGAGGTGCTCTGTCATATGCTTTCTCCAGGTCCACAAAAACGCAATGCAACTCCTTCTGGCCTTCTCTAAATTTCTCTATCAACATCCTCAGAGCAAACATTGCATCTGTGGTGCTCTTTCTTGACATGAAACCATACTACTGCTCACTAATCACCTCGCTTCTTAACCTAGCTTCCACTACTCTTTCCCATAACTTCATGCTGTGGCTCATCAATTTTATTCCCCTGTAGTTACTGCAGTCCTGCACATTCCCCTTATTCTTAAATATCGGCACCAGTGCACTTCTTCTCCACTCCTCAGGCATCCTCTCAGATGCCTTTCCAATATTCCATTAAACAATCTGGTTAAAAACGCCACTGCCATCTCTCCTAAACACCTCCATGCTTCCATAGGTATGTCATCTGGACCAACGGCCTTTCCATTTTTCATCCTCTTCGTAGCTGTCCTTACTTCCTCCTTGCTAATCCGTTGCACTTCCTGATTCACTATCTCCACATCATACAACCTCTTCTCTCTCTCGTTGTCTTCATTCATCAGCCTCTCAAAGTACTCTTTCCACCTACTCAACACACTCTCTTCGCTTGTGAGTACTTTTCCATCTTTATCCTTTATCACTCTAACCTGCTGCACATCGTTCCTAGCTCGGTCCCTCTGTCTAGCCAATCGGTACAGGTCCTTTTCTCCCTCCTTAGTGTCCAACCTCTCATACAACTCATCATATGCCTTTTCTTTAGCCTTCACCACCTCTCTCTTCACCTTGCGCCTTATCTCCTTGTACTCTTGTCTACTTTCTGTATCTCTTTGACTATTCCACTTCTTCTTTGCCATCCTCTTCCTCTGTATACTCTCCTGTATTTCCTCATTCCACCACCAGGTTTCCTTTTCTTCCTTCCTCTTTCCAGATGTCATGCCAAGCACCATTCTTGCTGTCACCCTTACTACATCTGCTGTAGTTTCCCAGCTGTCTGGTAACTCTTCACTGCCACCCAGTGCCTGTCTCACCTCCTCCCTAAACTCAACCTTGCAGTTTTCCTTTTTTAGCTTCCACCATCTGATCCTTGGCTCTGCCCTCACTCTCTTCCTCTTCTTGATCTCCAACGTCATCCTACAGACCACCATCCTATGCTGCTTAACTACACTTTCCCCTGTCACCACTTTGCAGTCTTCAATCTCCTTCAGATCAACTCTTCTGCATAGGATGTAATCTACCTGTGTACATCTTCCTCCACTCTTGTACGTAAGCCTATGTTCCTCCCTCTTCTTAAAATACGTATTCACCACAGCCATGTCCATCCTTTTGGCAAATTCCACTATCCTCTGACCTTCTTCATTCCTCTCCTTGACACCATACCTACCCATCACCTCCTCATCTCCACTGTTCCCATCACCAACATACCCATTGAAATCTGCTCCAATCATCACTTTCTGTCCCTTGGGTACACTGTTCATCACTTCATCCAACTCACTCCAAAAATCTTCTTTCTCACCCATTGCACACTCAACTTGCAGTGCATATGCACTAACAACATTCATCATCACACCTCAACTTTCCAGCTTCATAATCATTATTCTGCCTGACACTCTTTTCATCTCCAAAACACTCTTGCCATACTGTTCCTTCAGAATAACTCCTACCCCTTTTCTCATCCCATCCACACCATGATAGTACAATTTGAATCTACCTCCAATCCACCTGGCCATACTCCCCTTCCATTTAGTCTCTTGCGCGCACAATATATCAACCTTCCTTCTCTCCATCATATCTGCTAACTTTCTCCCCTTACCAGTCATACAGCCAAAATTCAAAGTTCCTACTCTCAGTTCCATTCTCTTTACTTTCCTCCTCTCCTCCTGCCTCCGGACACGTCTCCCCCCTCTTCTTCTCCTTCTTCAGCCAACAGTAGCCCAATTTCAGCCAGCACCCTGTTGGCTAACAGTACTGGTGGCGGTCGTTGTTACCCCGGGGCTCGACCGATCTGGTATGGAAATTTGTATTGTTGTCCGCATATTGATTTAGCAAAATTTTACTCCAGATGCCCTTCCTGACTTAACCCTCCCCATTTATCCGGGCTTGGGACCAGCACGAAGAAACACACTGGTTTGTGCATCCCCTGTGTTGCTTCAGTATTCCCAATAACAGGATTTGACCTGTACTGTGCAAAAGATAGGTGTGCAAATTTTGTGCATATGGACCTAAGCCACAACAGAATATAGTGAACACCAGTTTCCTCTACAGCTCATGTAGATGTTTCTTTTTTTAGAATGGCATGGAAACAGACTAAATCCTGCTACCTTTATCAGACCCGTGTTTCCCTGATACAATGGCCTACTCACTTTCCCTCTATGGGAAGTCTAAACCTTGGGCAGAGTCATGTGTATGAGACTAAGAATTGTGGTGAAGTGGGTCCACAGCTCACGTCAAAGAGGCCACTTTTTAAAATAAATAATCGGCGCACTTGCAGCTTAGTGAGGGGGTGTGGTGTGTGTGTGGCCGAGTGGTTCCCGGGGAATTCGTGATGCGGACGGTTCTCACTTAAGTGCACAGGTGAGGAGTTGTCCCAATCCGTAATTGTTCCCGGGAGCTGCTGATTGCCACAGCTGATCCACGTCCCGATGATAAACAGAAGCACGAGGTGGCTAGCTGGGAGATTTGGGATGAGGAAAAGAAAAAGGAAAAAACGGATGGAGGTTATGAGCGAGGAAGGCGGCAGGAGGCAGGAAGGAGAAAGTCAGTATGTGAGAGAAAGTGAGCGAGTGCAGACTTGCAGATGTATGCAGGCAGCAGAGAGTGGCGAGGTTGAGTGGGATGTTTGGCCGGCACCTGAGGACGAACAGTAGTGGTCGCTCCTGTTGAGCGTTTGTTTGGAGCAGGAGTGACCGGGAGAAGGTTAGCTTGTCGCAGCAAAGGCAGCGGGAGTCAGAGATTTGGAGTGGAATCCCCAGCGTGAGCGTCCTGGCCGTTGGGGAAAGCCAAGTCTTAGTCTGGCAGGGGCTGAACGAAGCCAGGGATCGGGAGGCCACCAGACCAGTCGAGCAGAAGAAGGTCAGCTGCATGTAGGGTGACTCCCCTGGTGCATAGCCTGGATGGGAGAAGCAGGGGAGACACCAATAAAAGAAGGCACCATGCTTTGTGTTTTTAAAGAGACTGCTTCCAGCCATTGTTTTAACCTTGTTTTTTTTCTAATGGATTTTAACCTCCACCAGTCACTCGTTTTTATGGATTTATTTATTTGAAGGTTTGGATGCACTGCACTTTAGTTTGGACACTTGTTTTGTTTGTTCATTTTTAATAAAAGCACTTGGCACTTTTGCACCATCCCCTTGCTCCATTTGTTGTGCCTCACTGCCTAGCTCATCTGTGACATTACCGACGGTGTCGGGCTCAAGAGCTCCCAGAAGCTGAATGCGAGTGTGGACTGACCCCGCATCATCACAAGGATCTGCAGTGGTATCCGGAAGGTTGTCGGTTCAAATCCCCGTTACTTCCAAAGGAGATCCTACTCTGCTGGGCCCTTCAGAAAGGCTCTTAACCTGTAATTGCTCCAGGGGTGCTATACAATGGCTGACCCTGCTCTCTGAACCCAAGGAGTATGCGAGAACTAGTCCTAATACAAGAGATTGTATAAGGTGAAATAAAGAACAAAAACCTTAAGAGTAAACTTGATGAGAAGGACCTAGAAGTCATATTGGACTCATCACTACCAACATTACAATGGTTACAAAAGCTAATAATGTGTTTAGGTTATATATCACCAGGTGTGGAATATAAGTCAAGAGAAGTTATGCTTAAGGTATATAACGCACTAGTGAGGCCTCATTCTTGTCCATACTACAAAAATACATAGCAGCACTAGAAAAAGTTCAAAGAAGAGCATCTAGGTTAATTCCCGGACTGAGAGGTATAATTTATCGGGAGAGATTTTCAGTTTAAACACATGGAGATGAGAGGGGACATGATTGAAGTGCTTAAAATTATGAAAGCAATTAGTATAATACATTCCAGTAGTTATTTCAAAATAACTGAAAAATTATTAAAGGAAGCCTCTGCACAAAAGTTAGGCTTTTTCTTCATGCAAAGAACCAAAGAGAAAAAGAATAAATTACTAAGTAGTTTAGTGGAGAGTTTAACTTTAGAAACCTTCTAATCTTGATTTTATGTCATTTTAGACCATCTAGATTAATAGGATTGACAAGGTTGTTGGGCTAAACAGACTGTTCTCATTATAACTTTACCACAATATTCTAATTCAACACTGTGCAAAAACACAGAACCCTCTCACCTTCCATCTCCCAGCAAAGCCCTCTCCTAAAATAATGATGCACCTCTGAATATGAGAAAATATGTCCTCAAACTGTTTTGATTTTTCTTTATAATTATCTTCTCACATTATAGCAATCAACTGCTCCCTTTACTTTTTACCATCAATACCATTTAACAGTTTTTCAGTTTCCTGCTATTACCTGAAATTTCTGAGATCTGGAAGACAGATTTCAATCTAAATTTTTTTTATTCAGTTCTGTTCTTCATTTTCCCCAACATTAGACATACATAAACAATAGACCTGTGAGTGTGTGTGTGTGTTTGTGTGTATGGCGCGGTCCTCTCTTCTTGCGCTCAACCACAGCCACTAGATGGTACATGCATGCACTTTAAATGTTTTCAGTAATTGCATGCACCTCACTTTTCATTCAGCCCAAGCAGACACACTCAGCTGTGTGGCACATGCACACTGTACGTTCACACAATGAGCTACCCTACATTTTCCTGATACAGGTTCCAGCCTGTCCGGCTCAGTTTGTGCCACAGAAAATTGATTACAAATTGCACTTGACTACATGTCCATCGCGGATAAGATGCGACCTCTCCTGGCTGCAGAGGAAGGTACACGACCTATGCCCTGGGTAATTCTTAAAGAGTTAGCTGATGCCCCTACAAGTTCACCAATATAATAAAATTGCTAGGGAGTCTTCGGATTGTTTTTTGACCCAAAAACCACACGCAGCTAGTACATAACAAACACTGACTTCAGAGTTTCACTTCATCCTTTACTTCCTGCTGAGAGTCATTCACACTCTGTCAGCCTAATTATAAGTTTGCTTAAACTGAGATCATTTTCTGAATATTGTTTTGTGAAGTGCTCTGAATTATCCATTTTTATACAAAAACGTCTTCACTGCTAGTCTTGTTTTCTTCAGCCTCAATTCAAACTGCACTGAGAACTTGCCTACTTGTTGGGAAATGGCAATGACACAAGATAGCCTTGCATTCTTCTGGGCACATCAGTAGTGGGATTTTGTTAACCCGATAGGACACTCAGAAAATCGGACTTTTTGCCATTCAGTTCACAAAACTGCAAATGAGGCATTGGCACTGCTTCATCTGTTTCATTTACTATGGACAAGAATTGTCAGCTTTTTGCAATCTTGTAAGAGATTATAAGCATGTGTACGAATGCAAAGATATATCTCTGTACAAATGTCTTGTTTTATACATTTATTCAATGCACAGTCCTGCAGCGCTACTTTTAATGCCTCATTTGGGTAGGGAAAAACAATGCAGTAGAGATTGATTTTGTGCTTGTTTCTTGATATAGTGTTAAACATAATTATGAAATGTAAAATGTATTATGCCTTGTAATTTCATCAATAATGACATTTGTAGCTGTGGATATGAGCTAGCTGAAAAGTGTAATATCCTGAAGAAAGCTGGCAGGGTGAGGAAAATGTGAAATGATTTTTTTCTCACAACAGATGAAAAGAAGCTACAGAGACACAATGCTATAATCCTAATAGCTGTACACAAAAAGAATGAAAACAAAATATCTAGAAGTCTCATTTGTTTTTATTTATATATGTTTGTAGATATATTTACACATTCAATGCATATATATATAATTTATGTATGTTTGTGAGAGAAGAATGAAGAAAACTAATTATCTATATACATGTAAGTAATATTGTAGGGTTTTCTCTCTGTCATGCAAGAACTTATGTACCCCTAGACTTTGAAGCTTGATCTTGATCTCAATCGACAGCTTATGCCATGGCACACGCAACGTGACCCATCTTTTTGGTGTCTGGTTCAAGGGAGATCTGAAATTTGGTTTTGAGTCCTTCTCATAGCCACCAAACATGCGGGAATGCATACCCAATGACAGGTAATGTGTCAGAATGGTGGCGTGGGCAATCAGCATATGCCCACCATTACTGATATGGATCAAACCCTAGCGACAGACTAGTCACAGCACTCCATCCACAAGCAACTCCCAGGGCAAACCAGCAAGAACAATTAATGTCTTTTATAGCCCAAAATCACACAAGGAATGCCCCAATGGGCTTTCACAGGCCATGTTTATTGAAAACTCCCCAGCCTTGACTCTCAAAGAAGACAAGAGAAAACTGAAAAAAAAAACCCTCTAGTGAGGAAAAAGATGGGAGAAATCTTGGGGAAAGCATTCAAAGAGAAACCCCCTTCCAGGTAATTTGGATGTGCAATTGGTGTTATAAAATGGGGTAAATACAACACACAAAACCAAACACATGTAATCTTCTTTACAGACGTAGATGGCCAACCTATCATTGCTACCTCAGGAATGCAATACAGTAACTCAAACTACTTTGTTCTTGCACAGTGCTTGTCACCAAGTACAAGTGCAAACCAAACAGATACACTCCATCACTGTGACGCACATTCCACACGCATCAACTGAAAAACACAAAATGCAGGCAGGACCAGGGGTTTAATTAGCATTAGTACTTATTAGGGGCTTAGCCTCACTCTGTTAAAGCTAGATTTTCTGTCCTTGGTCCCCATTGATGTTTTTAAAATTCACTGTCCGGGTGGGGGAGGGGAATGTCCACCTTGGAGTCGTCTGAGTTCACAGTCTGGGATAACGGGGGGGTTTGACCTTGGGAGCTCTACTATGAACATGATGCAATGGATTGGGGGGGTTTCTCAGAAGAGGCTTGACCCCTGAGATCAGAAACTAATGAAGACCCCCCAACAATGCCACTGGACAGGACAAGCACAGCCTCCTTTACAGCCTTGCAAATTTGCTCACAAAAGGAAGCTACACACATTGTTTGGCCAAGAATAGCAACCGCATTCATAACGTCTGTTCAGCATCACCCTAAAATCAGAAGCAATTAAATGCCAGCAAGTAATAAGAACCGATAACATGACAAGTCACTACCACACATACCAAAGTAAAAGATCAGCCTGAAATTCCACAGGAGCTAAAACATATATGTAGTATCAACAGCTCTTTTAAATCATTCAAATGACTTCAAGAGGAAAGAAACAAAGCTCATACAGGACAGACAGCTTCAATAACTTGATATGTACATACCTGTTCAGATAAAACACTTAAGCAAACACTTTCATGTCCTACAAATATAGACATCTCTCTTCATTTTCTTGCAAAAGTACAGAATTTCAATAACATACCACAAATCATAAAATTTGGGAAGCCACCCGAATCCAAACCTGGTCTATTTTTAGCATATACTGTACTAGTGTGCCAGTGATTCAATTTTACTTCCCAAAAACAATTTTACTTCTGTAAACTACATGATTTATCAGACAATTTTCTTTGTCCAGCAACACAAATATTTCATCTTTATAACCGCTCTCCCGACCCCACATATTAATCTCTTCTGCAGCCTTGTGGTACTTCCAATGCAAAAACTACCATTCCCATCACGGTCTGCGGTCGACAATTTCACCTATACTCACACAGTTTCAGTATGAGCCACCAGCAAAACCATGATGACAGACATTCACCCCACCATTACCCACTTGGTCAAACATGCACTTTATTTTACTGTGTACAGCACACTTGACAATAACTCTGAAATACACAACCTTGTGTTTTTGAAAACACTGTCCCCCGCCGTATCACCAGTAACCTGCCAGTATGAATGAACAACAAGCATTAAACCATGTTTTGAAGTGTGCAAAATATACATGGAATTACCAAAAAAATAAATAAAACTAAAAAAAAGAATTACCCAATAGACCTAATCCACAAAAGAATGTATTGAACTATGATTTCCTCTATAGCTCATACAGATATTTTTTTTCAGAAAGCGATGGAAAGAAATCAATGGAAAACAGTTTTGTTGTTTTTGTTTGATAGACTTTTTATTCAGAACCATTTTATAATTCAGTGCTAATTTTTGCATTTCATGCCAACTTTTTGGCCAGTTTTTTATTTTCATTGAATCAAATTTAAAATCTACTTTGTAATAAGTGGTGATGTTAGAATTATGTTTTTGGACTTCTCTAGCGCCTTCAACACCATCCAACCTCTGCTCCTTAGGGACAAGCTGACAGAGATGGGAGTAGATTCACACCTGGTGGCATGGATTGTGGACTATCTTACAGACAGACCTCAGTATGTGTGTCTTGGGAACTGCAGGTCTGACATTGTGGTCAGCAACACAGGAGCGCCGCAGGGGACTGTACTTTCTCCGGTCCTGTTCAGCCTATATACATCAGACTTCCAATACGACTCCGAGTCCTGCCACTTGCAAAAGTTCGCTGATGACACTGCTATTGTGGGCTGCATCAGGAGTGGGCAGAAGGAGGAGTATAGGAAGCTAATCAAAGACTTTGTTAAATGGTGCGATTCAAACCACTTACACCTGAACACCAGCAAGACCAAGGAACTGGTAGTGGATTTTAGGAGGCCAAGGCCTCTCATGGACCCCGTGATCATCAGAGGAGACTGTGTGCAGACGGTGCAGACCTGTAAATACTTGGGAGTGCAGCTGGATGATAAATTGGACTGGACTGACAATACTGATGCTCTGTGTAAGAAAGGTCAGAGCCGACTATACTTCCCTAGAAGGCTGGCATCCTTCAACATCTGCAATTAGATGCTGCAGATGTTCTACCAGACGGTTGTGGCGAGTGCCCTCTTCTACGCGGTAGTGTGCTGGGGAGGCAGCATAAAGATGAAGGATGCCTCACACCAGGACAAACTTGTTAGGAAGGCAGGCTCTATTGTAGGAATAAAGCTGTACAGTTTAACATCTGGGGCAGAGCGATGGGCGCTAAGCAAGCTCCTGTCAATCATGGAGAATCCACTGTATCCACTAAACAGTGTCATCTCCAGGCAGAGAAGTAGCTTCAGTGACAGACTGCTGTCACTGTCCTGCTCCACTGACAGACTGAGGAGATCGTTCCTCCCCCACACTATGAGACTCTTCAATTCCACCCAGGGGGATAAACGTTAACATTATTCAAAGTTATTGTCTGTTTTTACATGCATTTTTATTACTCTTTAATTTAATATTGTTTTTTTGTATCAGTATACTGCTGCTGGATTATGTGAATTTCCCCTTGGGATTAATAAAGTATCTATCTATCTAACAGTTACAAATGCAAGTATTTACGCTATTTTGTGCCACCCCGTTTACACAGGACCACACATACAGTTTCACTAGGTTTTTTTAATGATTCATCAAATTCTTACATTCCTTCATCTTTGTGTTTTCTGTGCTCTTTTCTTTTATTCAATTAAATACTTCTTTCATTTTGGACTTCCAAATTAAACCACCTCTGAGTGTTTTTTCCACGTCCTTTTATTTGAGGACTGGATAAACACATACAGTACATGGTGTCAACAGTTCCTTATCTTTGCCATCTATTACAATCTCTATTGATACTCCCCCACAACATGATGCCTACGTGCTCAAAATTCATATTTAGATTTATCATTTTAATGGTTGACTACACCCCTTTCAATCTCCTTTTATTTGAGGATTTGACTTCGGTGTATTCCACTAGTAAGGATTTAAAATGTGTGAATACTGAACTCTTCTAAAAACATAGAACATTTTATTTGGAATAATGTTGTTACAGAGGAACAGTGGGTGATGCAGTCTCACAGATCCTTTGCCTCAGGTTTGCGTTCCAAGGCTATTGTCTGTCCATGTGTGGTTTACACATTCCTCTGTGTCTGTGTGGGTTTTACTCTGGTACTCTTGTTTTCCTCAGACATCCTCAAAGATGTATATGTTTGGATAGGTGCTAATTCTAAACTGGCCTTGTAAAACTGTAGGTGTGTGCAGAAATGGACCCTACAATGGTCTGGCATCTGGTTTTTGAATGTTATGTTATATGGAAATAATGTGCAAGATTCTGTGTACACATCAATAAAAAGTAGGAAAATTTTCAAATAAACACATCTCCTATGCAGCTTTAAAGTTCTTGTAACCTTTTAAATTTTTAGCTAAACTTAATTTTCAACAATTTTTCCCTTTTGCAGATTCATGCTGACATGGTTCATTTGCAGGTGTAAAGGATATAATAGTACCCTGATGAAAAGGAGATGGTAAAGTGATTTTTTTTTTTTATTTTTCCCCTTTCCAGAATGGCAATAAGCTTGTGTGTGCAAATCTGTAATGTGATTCATATTTTTAAAAAAGCATGATGCCATCAAAATCCTCCATTGGAGTGGGCATAGTGATTCAATTGTACTGTACTACTGGAAAATATACAATTTACATAAAATGACAACAGTCTGTCACTGTGAACTTTAGGGGGCACTTTTGAGTGGACCCTGAACTGAGAATGATGCAAAGACACCAAAAGTGGTTCATTAACAAAATATTAAATGGAGAGATTAATAAGAGAAAATTCAATTTAACAAAAAATGGGAAAACAATAAACCTACTTGTCCTTTTTAACTTTTCAAACGTTTTCTTGATCGCCAGTCTACCCGATTGGGTATCTATTGCACTAACCGAGTTTAAACACCTTAAAACACACTTCTTTCTCATCTGCAACACCTTTTCACTCTCCATAGCCTCTCTTATTTCCACCATTTTAACTCTTGTCTAATCACCCACCTCCAGGTAAATGTTCACTGGTCATCTGGTCAAAAGTCTGTTTTAAGCCCAAGTCTTTTAAATACAGTACCTTCAATAATCTGCTAAAAACAGTTCAGGGCCAGGGACTAGCCTGGTCATTGATGACAAATCACCAAATGAGCCCAAGTTAGTGGAGTCCATTGACCTTATAACTCCACATGGCTCAATATGCAATATATAGTAAAGCTCTATGCTCCAGTTAAGGATCCCTGATGCAAAAACTTTTGTGGAAACACATATTATTTAATGTAGATAGATAGATAGGTAGATAGATCCCATCCCAGCATCACAATGCAATAACTATCTCTGGACAGGTTGTCAGTCTATTACTCTGCACACTCACACACAAACCTACACATGTATTCTAATGGAGTCAGTTTAGAATACATTGCATGTCTGATTTAATAACTCATTGACCCAGTCTGTCATACCAACAAGCTTTACAAGATCCACCATTGTCCCTGTACCTAAGAATTTCCATCCAACCTGCCTGAATGACTGTCATCCCATCATACTAACACTTATAGCAATGAACTGTTTTGAGGGGCTACTTAAAAATCACATATGCTATTCTATGCCACAAAAACTTAACCAACTACAGTTTGCATATTGATCCAGTAGATGTACAGAGGATGCCATCACTTTAATCCTTTGGAAGGAACTATGCCAAATTTCTATCAGTTTGTGACTTGTTCCACTCAAGGAAATAACAAGCTGGACATGCTGTATTCAAATGTTAAAGATGCCTCTAAATGTAAACTATTTGCACCTTTAGGAAAATCTGACCACAGCCTAATTAATCTTATTCCCAGCTACAAGCCTGTTATTAGACAGCAACCTGTTACCACCAGATAGTGAGAAAGTGGAGCCTGGAGCATGACATTGCTCTGCATAACTGCTTCCAAATGACAGACTGTGAAATGATGTGAGACTTACATGGGGACAATATTGAGGGATTCAGTCACTGAATCACAGACTCTATTATCTTCTGTGTCGACACAATGGTACCCTCAATGACAGCACATTGCTTTCCAAACTACAAGCCCTGTATTACTAAGGAGCTAAAAGGTCTCCTAAATGAGAAAAAGACAGCATTCAAATCCGGTGACGAAGAAGCTCTGAAAGACATGCAGTGTGTGCTAAGGAAAAAACTGAGTGCAGGAAATAAAGATTACTAAAAGAGAAAACAAACTCACTCAGTATAACATGAAAGATGTCTAGAATAGAGTGGACATAATTTTTGGACTCAAGCAATCCAGGGCTCAGGTGCTAGAGGGGATTTGGACAAAACTAACTCCCTAAACCATTTTTAATATATTTTTCTTCCCACTGCTATCATCTTTCAATGCCCAGTCTCCTCACACCATCCCTACTACATCAATAACTCCTAACACGTGAACTGGAATGGCCAGTGACGAATCCAGCTCTGACTATCAGTGGGGCTGTTCATAACTGAAGACCAAGTTAGGAGACAACTGAGGAAGCTGCACACAGGAAAAGCTGTGGGACCAGATGGAGTCAGTCATTGCGTTCTTAAGGTCTGTGCTGACCAACTTTGTGGTGTCCTCTGTCACATGTGCAGTCTGTCCATAAGGCTCCAGAAAGTGCCCTTTGCTGTGGAAAACATCCTTCATTGTTCCTTTTCTAAAGAAAGTGGGTGTCCCTTCACCTAATGGGTTATTAACTTACTGACAGGCAGACCCCAGGTGGTTCAAGTGGGTGGCCCCACTTCATCATCCTTCACTCTTAACAGAGGCATTCCACTGTCCTCCTTCGTTAAATCCTTTGCTGTTCCCACTCTACACATATGACACATGACTCTAACATTATTGTCAAGTTTGCTGATAACACAGCTGTGGTAGGCCTGATATATAACTATCAGTAGGCTTACCTAAACGAAGTGGAGAATCTGTAACACTGGTGTCAGGACAACAGTTGACTCCTGAATGTCAGCAAGACAAAGGAGCAGATTGTAGACTTTGGGAGAAAACCACAGAGGCACTACCAGCATCTCAATATTAACAGCACTTTTGTGAAGAGGGTGGATAGTTTCAGATACCTTGTCACAGATGACCTGACATGGTCCAAACACATTGATATGTCAGTGAAGAAGGCATGGTAATGTCTTTTTCCCCTGAAGTGCCTCAGGGATTTCAGGCTGTCCTCCCAGATACTAAAGAACTTCTACGTGTCCACCATCTTGCCAGGAGGTATTACCACCTGTATTGGGAACAGCATGAGAGTGGTGCTGTCAACTGAACACACCACTATGTTTGCACTCTGTAACTTCCAGGACATCTATACCATGCAATGTCAGATCAGGGCAAAGAAAATGACCCGAAACACCAGTTATCCCAACAGCAGGCATGTAAATGGTATTGCTGCCTAAAATCCAGTTCAGAGAGACTGAGGTGGAGCTTTTATCCCACTGTCTGTCTGCATGATGAATAAGGAAAGTGTCTAGAGTTACATGATGCTCTATTGTTATCTCTATTATAAGCTTAAATAACTTAATGAAAATTATTTATTTAGTTATTATTTAACATTTATCACATATTTACAATTCTATCACTGATTTTTTAATATTTATAGTCATTTATTATTGTTATTGTTCCTTTTACTTCTTCTTAAATGCACAGTCATTGGAGTTGAAAATATAAACATACTAGCAGAATACCCGCGCTTCGCAGCGGAGAAGTAGTGTGTTAAAGAAGGTATGAAAAAGAAAAGGAAAAATTTAAAAAATAACGTAACATGATTGTTAATGTAATTGTTTTGTCATTGATATGAGTGTTGTTCCCATATCTATATCTATCTATATCT